>WOFM01000630.1:425095-454968 GCA_011428145.1 Ericerus pela
ACAAAATAGTCAACTAAATGCTGAAACTGCGACCGATCCATTATCGTATTGGCATAGGCAGTATTCGTAACAGCAAAACGAACCTTACAACCAAAATTGAGAGGTTGCATCGCCATTGTAATAGCAGTCAGAAGATTTAGACCGACGGCATACGAGGTGATATCAGACGGATTAATGTCAAGTGTTGAAAAACACACCACGGATCCTTCCCATCTCCACAGGCTTGCCTCTGGAAAGAGGAAACTAAACTGGGAAGCCAGCTGGACCATAGACTGTAAGCAGCACTCACATAGACTCTGCGGCACCACATGCCTCCACGACCCAAAGGACGCATCCACCCCGGTTGGACCATAGTCAGCGGACAAAAAGGAATGTAGAGCCTTGAAAATTTTCCACAGGCTCACCACCCCAGTAAACAAACACAGACAGCGCTGAGACCAGCAACGCAGATATGGAAGAGAAACCTGCGTGAGCATAAAACTCTCCGAAGTCTCAACCATACCATTGTCTGGAACCATAAATTTTGGTAACGCACGCAACTCAGCCGGAGTAGGATACATAGGGGAATCCTCCAGAACTTCCTCACTAGCACGATCAACACCCAAACTCATGATTTTGTTGAACTCGTAAAAAGAATCTTTGCTTAACTTCATAAAAAAAATAATAATAAAAAAAAAGAGAAAAACAAAAAAAAAATAATTACGACAAAATATTAGGAACTCTAAATTAAAAAATCAACAACGGACGAGGACGAAGAAAATCGAGACGAATCCACAGATCGAATACACCAAGAAGACTGCAATACCTCCATATATATCCGACTTGTAAAGCAAGATGAATTCTTGCTGAACAATCGAAATATACTGGAGTACGCCATCTCCCAAGACCTACCCTCGATGGTAGTAGTGCAAACCGAATTCCAGAATCCCACACTAACACAGATGTAGTAATTTCCGCACATATGTAGATTTTTATGAGAAAGAAATAAAAATCAAAGAAATATTGTGCATCTATATACATTTTTTGCAATATAATTTCCTTTCGCGTAAAATGATAACAACTAAGTAATGTACCGACGAATATAATACTGCGTTTAACAGCAAAATTTCATGTGATTTGTACTGATTTCAGACTACAAGATGATAAATCACGCCGTTATCGTTTTTATCACACTTACCACACTTACAACCGAAACAGAGAACACAAGCTTAAAAACGAAGATTAGTGCATCGTCAGGAGCTTATTTTGAACCGAACAAATTCAGCAAGGCCTACGAGAAAACAATTCCAATATTGTATAGTCTAAAAATTCCAAGAAGGCAAAATATAGAAACACCGGAATGGCTGGAAGAAATTAACAAACTGCAAAGTTGCGTATCTAAAGAAAAATATATGGTGCATACAAAGATCGAAAAACATATTACGAATCCTAGACTTGATTATGGAAATTCAGCAAATTAACGAAGCCATAATCAAGGAATTCGACAGAGAACCTTCGAAACAAACAAAACGCGGCATACAAATGCTCGGTGACTTTGACACATGGTGTTGCAATGTCATGACACTATCACAAGGAAACGACTTCATCGAAAACGAGAAGAATCTAAAAACACAATACGAAAAACTAAGAGAATCCGTGATAGAAAATCATGCCGAACTACTAAATATCACGAAAGACATTAAAAATTTCGAGAAGATAGAATTCGATAATTCCAAAATTCTAAAATAAAACGTTCAAGCATTAAAAGAGGCGATCCAAAATCAAAATAACGAAATAATAATTGAAGCCAGAAGAGAACTTATTTTCAACACAGCCAGAACTCTTCATGCTAGTTTAGTTACCGAAAATGCTAAACACAGCCATTTGTTCCTATCTTGTAAAAACAACCATCTACCAGCGGCGATCATTAACGAAACAACTTTAAAAGAAGATCTAATGAAAATAAAGAAATTAGCTGAAAAATCAAATTTTGCAGTAGTATTAGACGAGAAATCCGTTCAATCTTATTACCGAACGAAATTAGTAAATATTACGTAACAGGAAATGAAATAAAAATTGAACTAAAAATCCCACTCCAAAATCTCCACGCAAAATACGACCTGTACAATGTTATTCCATTAGCATTCCGTACACATGATAACAAAATCTGCTTTTGGGATCAAGAACCTCCAATCTTATCCCACAATAAATTCGACGGATCAATAAGAATCATTACGGGAACAGATATCGACCTTTGTGGCAAGAATAGCCTATTATGTTTTCTTCCACAAGACCGCACAATCAATAATAAGGGTAATTGTGCAAGAGCATTATTTCAGGGAATGAAATATGAAGAAATAATAAAGAAGTGCACATTTAAATGTGAAACGAATCATAATGAAATTGTAGTAAAACAAATAGAAATGAACCAATTCGCAATAACAAACGCAAAAAACCCATTAATATCAGTCAACACAATAAAAAAAACAAGCACAAGCATAACCATCAACGATTCATGGCCTGGAGCAACTTTACTAACAGTGTCATGTATAATAGAAATTCAGCAGTTACAAGGAGAATACAACGCCGAAACAATCATCCCGGCAGGTTTTCCCTGTATTAACAATCCAGAGAAGGAAATCCTTATTGAGCATCACCTACCACTAGTTTGGACGAAATATCAATTTATGGAGGTAGATTTTGGACTACATCAATCATTCAAATTTCCAAATATTTCAATTGCGTACAATAATAAATGGCATGACAACGTACCGTACATCTCACCAATAACTCCGATTCACAAATTTGAAGAGAGACTAAAAACGGCAGAATTGAAAAATCCTGACCTAGGATATCAGGACACCATAAACACCGTACACCTACTATTATTAGGCTGGTGCGGTTTATTAACTTTTGCAGTAGCCATATTGGTTTACGTCAACCTCAAAGTGAACTGTGTTGCTATCAATGTGCACATTCAGATAAACGATTTGGCATTGGGAGCAATACAACGTTAATGGTCCATAAATTTAAGTCTATTTTTGTAATAAAATATAATAAGTTATCATTAAAAAGCATAACAAATTTGATTATGCCAAATTTTATCAATTAAGACAATTTGCAGTAATAAATTTTTATGCTCAAATGCTAAATTTTATATTTTAGGCGATGATCAATTCCGCAACGTAAAATTAAGAGATATTTGTGAAAAGATAATATTGTTAGAATTAAAAGATTTAATAAATTAAAATGATAAACTTTCAGGAACGCAAAATTTAACGAAGCAGGAGCTTCGGGCTTTCTTTCGCCTGGGGACCTTTGTTCCGTCCCGTTTCTGCAGACAAATCAGTTCGTCTACAGAAACGTGTCGAACAAAATATAGGCAACTATTATTCTTAATTCTCAGAATAATAGCTGTCTATATTCCGAATTGCTTCTCACGATCAGACACCACCAGATATGCTGACTACAATGTGTCATCATACTTGGCGGATGTTCTGTATCACGCCACGTTTTTGGTCGGCCATATTCGATTAAAACAATGAAAACGAAGGTGATGTCGTGTCCTCATTTTGAAGACATGATCATTCCTAAACCTACAGTCAAGTAGAAACGTTAGGGTTCATACTAGCTGTTATGGACATTAGGTTTCATTAGTATTAAGAAATAGTATTAAGTATAATTTCGAAGTGTTGTAATAATTAACGTGAAATATTAATAAAAGATAATATAAAAGAAATTATCTTATTTGTCGAGGTAATTTCAAATTAATGAATTACTCTCGCAACATAATCTATACCAAAAAGTTTTGAAAAATTTTCATGTTTGAAAGGTTTAACAATGTAATAAAACTATTTCACACATCCAAAAATAAAAAACAAAGTACGAAATTTATATTAGATTTATAAATAAACTGTTGATCAACTTCAGAAAATTAACCAAACATCATCGAAAGCAAATGACAAAATAAATTTTCTTTAGCTTGAGATTATACTTATTAACATTTTTTTTTCCATAATGCCCATACTTCTAAAAAGGACATCATTTTCTGAAAAAATGTTTTTAATTTTCACACCATTTTCTCATTTCTGTTCTCACAAACTATCATGTACAAGATCTCAAATTACATATTCCCATATTCTTTATTCAAAAACGTTTTCAACAAAATTGTCATATGCTGAAATTTATGTACGTTACAGATAGACTACAACCATTTTTATACTCATCATAGCAACATCTTAAATTACACTCGCCATAAAATTGAACCATGTTCACAAATACTCAATTCTAATTTTTACAGCTTCAACAAGAGCCTATTTCAAAGAATACAATCAAATTTGTATCTACCAACAAACAATTCCTATTCTATATGCCAATAAACTTAATCTCACTGACTCAGCAGATTTCTTCAGATCTAACATATACACCAATAATAATGATATCTGTAACTGGGATGAAATTAAACGCAAATTTCATAGAATCAGCACCCAATACAAAAAACTTTGAATCATTTATCAAAAACAATATTCCCCTTATTCAAGATTTTGGTCCAAAACCACTTCCCTTTCACAGTAAATGTAACCCTGCAAATCACAAAATCAAAGACTTTTTCAGAGATCTTCTTTCCATTTGTTATTGTGTACTCACATATAGAGATGGACAATCCTTCATGGAAAATAAATCATCCCTTACAGACCAATACAAAGTTTTAAAAGAAACTGTCATTTCTAATCATTCATCATTATTAAATGTCACTGAAAATTTTATATAATTTTTCCTAAATTTTCAACATTTCTATGATGATTTCTTTCAAGTTAAAATCGCTTTAGATGAAACCCTTGAAAAATATTCAAGTGAATCTTATATTGTCAGAGAAATTCTCAACATTAATAATTCTATTCATACATGTTATGATGCATATCTTATTCATTCTTCAATATGTTCTAAATACTTGTAAAGATCACAACCTCTCCCCTCAAGCATTGTATCAATAGATATACTTAAAGAAGATCTTTCAAAACTGATCCTATTATTGTTGAAAAACAATCTTGAATTAACCATCCCTCAATATGATTACCTTAACTATTATCACTTGGACCTACTAAACTTTAACTTATATAATGACAACCTAGAAATCAAATTGAAAATTCCTGTTAAACAAAAAAACTCAATTCTCTATCTATAAATTCATTTCTTCAACATTCAAATCCCAGAACAACCAACTAATCAAGAACCTTCAATTATCATCCATAATTCTGATGATGATTCAGTACATTACATAATAGGAACTGACCTACATTATTGATATCCTGAAAAACATTTATTTATTGAAAATGTTAACAAATTACCTAATGAAAATTATGAAGATGTTTAATTTAATATCAATTAATTTTTTTTTCTCAGTCGAATTTATTATGTCAAATATTAATATATTCTATTTCAATGATTATTATTAATTTTATATCAATATATTTGTTAAAAGATTTTATTATTTTTTACATTATTTATCATATCAAATCTATATATTTTCCATTTATATTTTTTCCCAAAACATATATCTACATATTATCCTTCTCCCATGTAACTCTTAGAGACAGAATGTCAGTCATAGATTCCTTAATCGATGATAATACGAAAGTATTATGTTTTCTATTTTCTTAAGAAGATCCAATTATCCATAAAATTATCTTTGTGGTATTCCAAATGAGGTGACCTCGTGTCACCACAACCAAAGCCATAAAACATACACAAAATTACACTAAAATTTACCAGTAGCAAATTATACAGTCCGGATGATGCAACTTACCGGAGTCCAATTATGTATAAATAATGCAGTAAGTGGATAGCCAGTCATGATTCGGATTTGTATCACCTAAACATCCGTATTTTTGCAAACATATTTTGAATTTTAATTTAGAACTGGAAAAGGCGATCGATCAGAATGATTTACCTCATCAAAGAAAATACACTTTCAATCAAATCATCTCTCACCCAAAATATGCCCTCATTATCTCTTAGCAAACAAACATGGTAGAAAATAAAAGATCTTTGTTTAAATCAAAAATCCGGCATATAATAAAACAACAATATATTCATAACAAAATTAATATTCACATACCATATTGTAGAAAATACGCCGTTGAAAAGACCTAATGAAACAAAACAAAAATCTTTATAAATCACTGACGGATGTGGAGCGAAAACATAGACATTGAAATAATTTGTGAAACAGGAACATATTCTGAACACAGTTATACAAATAGTAGTTTCATCTTCAGTTGAATAAGACGAAGTAAGCTTCAACTTAATGAAATTTGAGGGAAATTATCCAGTTGATAACTTTTGTCCGCTTTCTTATTGAGATAAGAAAGAGGAGAAATCAATAAACCTTTGAGAAAAATATAAAATCTGGAGAAAACCCACCGTAGTAGGTTTTCATCGAGTGTCCAGACCAAAATATCAAGTATACTACAACTCCCCCATTCCCCCCATTCCCCCACAACTTCCAGGGATGCCTCAAAGATGAGAGGAAATGAGAAGTGCAAGAAGAGGATACTTGAAAATTTTGGTTGGAATTTTGACATCAAGAGGAGACCCACAATTTTGATGTCAAGAAGTTGGGAAAACCGGATTCCATAATTTAATATATTTCTCAGGAAAAGAGCTTCCATCCCACCTCATTAAAATTTAGAAACCCTGGGAGAAAATGTTCACATTTCCATCCAACATCCATTATAGTGACAAAAAAGGGGCGAAAAGGAGAAAAAAAAACAAATAACAAATTATATGTATCTGAAAAAAAAAGGAATAAAAAAAATGTTGTCTTTGTGAACAAGGAAGAACAAAAGGTACAACAATATATATATATATAAAAATATAAAAAAGGAACAAAAAGTCAAAAATATCACAAAAACTGTTGAGAATCATAATAATGTAAAAAAGAAAAAGGAGAAAACAAAAAAATATATATATATATAACACAGGTGGTTAAGAAACCTAACAATTAATTAAGGTTGAAATCGGGGATTCATGAGCCGGTGGATAAAAACAAAAAAGGAAGGAAAAAATTGAGGATTTCAGTAGTGGTAAGTAAAAAGGAAAAAATCATGATTAAGAAATGGGAAATTTTCATTATTTTAATTCTGCCAGCATATATCGAAACTGTAGATTGGGTACGCCTTTTCCACTGGATAGCACAAAAACCAGATGTCCTCAATCCACAATGACCAACTATTCCGACCATCCTGGCCCAGAATTCCTTTTTTGATCAACATGTCGTAGTCACTGCAAAAATCCTGCCCAAGCACTATACTCTGGCGTAGGTCCGGACAAAAACCCATTTCGTATGATATGAATTCTGATCCCCGTAATTGAAAATCTATGGTGACCTTTTGAGTAAATCTGAATAGTTTTTTTCCAGCTCCACGCCATGGTAGCTTGATTGACTCAGTGTCCGCCAACACGTGTCTTTCAGTCATAGAAGTTACAGCCTGAGGACCAACCATTGATCACTAAGCATGACGGTCAACATGGACAAGAGTAGATGTGTTCGGATATTGCCAGTGACAAATAAAGATAATTACCAGCCATTCTATTAGATCCCCTTCCACTAGCAGGTAATATGCCCAAGGAATTTCAAGGGGTAATCAGCCACAAGAAAAAGGCTCAGTTTGCCACAAATTGGAGGGCCGAGATTTGGTTGATAACCTGGACAGATGACGACAGAAGGCTGCACTTCCTTCTGCTCAGCCTTTGTATTTGGTCAAGGAGGTAAAACTTTGATGACGTCCGGTTGAAATAGGACTGGCTCTGTATTAATTGGTTTGAAAGCGGGCACCATGTCAGGTTGGGCAGACTTCTTGGGGATACAGAAACTGGGCGTACATCTCCTCAGTTTCAGTGTATCTCCAGTCGGGATTGGAACAGAATCAGTTTGTTTGTTTGGATTGAGAAGCTCTGGCAATGAATCCTCCACCTTGTGGACAAGACCCGGAGATCCTTCTTTGGGGTTGATGTGACGGATGATGATGAGGACAAAGTTTTCCTCTGCTTTTTTGTCAGCTTGGGGTCACTTGTTGAGGAATGGGTGGACCGGTCAACTTTTTTTGTTTTTGAATTCCAGCTTGAAATAATCGCCCGGGTGTTTCTTTTGCCAGCAAAGTTGTCTCTATCCAATGAAGTTGATCGGACTTGTGATGCAGACCTTGATGAGTTGGGTAAGGTTTCAACAGACCAGGTGACTTTTTCATGGAGAGACCTGTGTTTTTTGATTGTCACCTTCAGGGGTGAGTCTACTGGTTTCTTGAACGTGATTTAATCTTGTGTGGGGGTTGGTGGTGGGACAAACATTGGAATGTGATGACCAGTTGTGGCATGTGGGTTCTCGATATCAGGAGGTGGCTGGATTTCATGTAATTTGGTAATGATCATTTTCAATTTTTCACCTTGACGTTTAAACTTGTCCATTGTCATTTATATTATGGACATACTCTCAAGGATAAGTTCCACATCAGGTACATTTTCAACAGGGTCAAGACTTAAAATGTTTAGTGTCTCTGATGCATCTCGGATTTTTTGACATAGATCATCAACAATTTTGGCGATCCGCTCCATATTTTGTGTGAAATCACGACATTCATGTTCATCCCTAATATATTACAATATTATAAGTTAACAGGAAAAAATAGAAGGAAAAACAGAAAAAATAAATGTGATACCACCAGCATGAAGTATGAAAAATGAGTGACATAAAAATAGTGATAGGCTTATATTCATTTATAAATAAAACATAGATGTATATTGGAAATAATTGGTAATATTGTTGTACTTACATATTTTTGAGATTGTAGTATACCAGTAACAAAAAGGAAATAGAAAAAAAATAAATCACAAAAACTGGAAAAAATGGAACAATATAACTTAATTCAACATAATAACAAGAAATAATAGGCATTTGATTAAGAAAAAGACAGTAACAAAATATAGACACAGTATGCAAAACAAGAAAGATAAATTAAATACTGGACACGCATCTTGATCGGGTAGATGGTATTGAACGAGTGATTTTTCAAGATATACGAGCTGGTGGTAAAGGCTGTATTTTTGGAACGAGTCTTATATGTTTTTTGGGTGTGCATCGTAGTATTTAGATGGTGAGGGGTGAAGGAGGAGAATTTAATCTGTTTTATTTGTTGTTGTCCGTAGCGATATATTTGATTGTGTACATTTTTGTTTGTACCAGTCAATAGCTATTACTGTTAGGTTTTGTCTCAGGTTTAATTTTTGATTTTCATTTGTGCACAAAATGTAATTTTAAATTGGCACCTAGGATTTTTCTGCCCTTTGAATTGTTTGGATTGTGTGATATGGAAGATCTGTCCTCTTTCATTCCACATTTTCCCCCTTTTTGACGATCAAATTGATCGATCCCTTTCTGTGTAATAAAATATTTTTGGTATCGCACCTAAACCTTTCTACGCGTTACCAAGCATTTTAGATATTGTTCTCATTTTGGTTTCTGAAAATAATATCTCATTTTTCTTTTTTTTTTCTAAAAATCTATCAGAACAGTTACCTCTAGGAACACAATCAATTGAATTATGCATTTCTTCTTGAATACTACATCTTAAACACAAATACATTTTTCCACTTTCAAACTTTTCCAAACTTTAAAATTCAAATCACCACCAGTACTTATCCTTATACAAATTCTTTATCCAATTTTGAATTTTCTCAAAGTTTAAAATTCAAACCAACCCGAATACTTATCTATTGTTAAACTTGATCCTACTAATACTATCTATCCAAAAATAAAAAAATTCCAATTCCTTTCATAAACTTTAACCTTAATCATCAATTCAAATTTTCTCAAACCTTGAATTTCAAAACTCCCTAGGTATTTGTATGTAATGCTATTTTCATATCATTTATTTCAATATTACTCATATATTCTAAATTTGTATTTTCCTACATCATTCTCCTTATTTTTGTATATTTATACTTCTTTTCATTCACGTCATTTCAGACTAGTCCAAACTTATCTATCATATCTTGACTTGTCTGATGACATTACTCTCTGTTCTCTATAAACTGTTCTCATCTATATTTATGATATCACATTTGTACAAATATATTTCAATACTTTGCACTTATTCTAATTCCTACTAATTTCTTAAACACTCCTACTTATGTCATTTCTACTACATTTCATTGGTTTTATCAAAACTATGTTTTCCTTAAACATCCAATCATATTCATATCTCCCACAACACCCAATTCAAATCACTCAAACTTCACCCTTATTTAATAGTCTAATGTTCTGTACAATTAATTCTATTATTTTCAACTTAACATGTAAGAACCTATACACTCTTTTATAATTATTCAAAATAATATAAACTTTTATAAAAAAAAATATCATCGTGTATTTTTTTGTAACAACTATACCGTTACAGTAATACTATTCATATTCTGAGGAGCAGAATAAAAATCTTATTTCCTACCATAAAGGGGATCTTGGAGCATCACAATTACAAAATTAGTGTTGATAAGAAAATATATATACTTTACACAAAACCCTTCTTCAAAGGTGATGCTGCAAAATAAATAAAAATTAATTGCTGACATTGCAAATGGTTGTGATTATGCGTTTTTGCAACCAACTAACTTTTAAACAAAAATGTGTTAATGGTTCTTAACCCCTGTTCAAATAGATTTGCCTGTCTAGATAGGACTAGGCAGGGAGAAATAGAACTGGAAAATTCAAGTGAGACCAATCCACTCACTCCTCTAGAGTCAGAAAGAAACATCAATACCTCTAAGAAAAAAAAACAAGGAAAACCCAAGCACAACTGCTTGAAACTGAAGTTTCACATGAGGAATTTGGTGTTAGAATACTAAGAAGTGATATAGAGCTCCATGTAGAATCTTTTTCTGCACAGCCAAATAATTCAGGTTCACAAATATTAGAACTTTGACACTTCGATTTGGCAACATCTTCTAAAGATAAAATAACATGCTATCGGCATTATAATTAGCCCAGAAAGTGGCTGAATTGGACTGTAGATTAAAACAGGCAATGAAAAGCTAAAAATTCTGTATTCATGTTGTACATCCAAGTGTATAGCAAGGAGAAAATAAGATAAATACTCTCGAAATTTAATACCTACTGTTGAAAAAGATCAAACACCCACTAAAAAGATAAAAAATGAAAGTTATTCTAAAGTGCACTTATAACAAATATTGTTGGGATATGATTGCCTCACAACGACATCTAAACCTTATATGTCATACATTTTCCTAACGTGCATTCCATAAGTCATTATACATGTTTATGTTTTACTAATGCTAACACTGACAGTGTGTCAGCTACTATATTCACCTTTATGTCTGCAACTGTGATCTTTCATGATCAGTCCCTATTCTGAGTTCAGGAAGGGAATGTATGAAGGATGTGAAATTAATGTTGTTTTATTTTGTTCTCTTCGATCAGTTGAAGCAAACTTTAACAAATATTCTTAACAAAAAAAACAACAACAACAAGAGTAAACAAACAAAAGTGGACTTTGGTGCTTCCTCAGACACAATGTGAAACGTTTGTAAACAAAACGCAAATACAACGTTCCATTTCTCAATGACGTCACAAATTTACCTGAATATTTTTTGTAACTACAAAATAAAAATTTTTAACTTTTTACCTTTCATGAAATGGCCAAAAATGAACCGATTGAATCTGGAAAAGTTCCAATAACGAGAGAAAAATAAGTGGTATCCCCCCACAAAAGGAAAATGTTAAAGATAAGGTGAAAACCTAACACTGTGATTAATATTATAAATCTCACAAAGCTTCATTCACTATTCTACTGCCTTCAACTTAGAAATAAATTTTCTATTGTGCAAACATTGTAGGTAAATTTATTTTTATTTTTTTCTCTTATTTTGCAATTTGTGTTTTCTCTGAAAAATGTTGTCAACAAGCAATTGAACCATCCAATTGATCCTACACCAAACCAACCTAGAAGCTGTTATGAAAATCAAATCTCAATTTATTCTGGATCATGAAACAGAGCTTGATCAAATTGAGGAGGAAATGTTGATGGGCAAGCACCTCCTGTTCCTCTAATCCTGAAACAAATGTCATCTCCTCTACCACCACTCCTTTCACCACAAAAATTGCTCAAAAGAAGACTCCAACATTGGCAACCCTGAAGTTAGAGACTCCCCAATGGACTATAAGGGAAACAACAAAGTTCCTCTTTGCCAATGAGATGGCTTTTCCAACACCTTTCCCAACCCTGCTTTTTGAAGCACAGATTAATGCAAACTAACCTATTCTGACAACACTAGATTTAAAACTCCTTCTGTCCCCCAATTCCATTATCATCCCTATACACTGATGAAATACTGACTACAAAGACATAAGATGAGAAAAGTTGCTCCAATTACAAGGCCTAAATGAATGTAAGAAAGCAGTTTTACAAATGTGTTGGGGCAGTAGTTGGAAGCTCCGACATGAAGTGGAAGGCCAACTAAAAATGGCAGTACTAAGGCTCAAAAGTCCTCCCGTCACACTTTTTCATTTTTGTGATGAAAAATCTGCAGGGGAGTAGCTATGGGGACATGACACTTGTATGTGGTATTAGGTGCTCACACCCGTTGATGACAGTCTTCGTCCAAATGTTGGCTTATTATTCTTCTCAGTGATGATGAAACATTACAGAAAAATGTTCAAACATAAACACTTCCAATTACTTGCAAGTAACGTACAATAACTGAACTCTAACTAATCATACAATCACAGTGATGTCACAATTTGGCATGTGAACCTGTCCATTACTCCTTTTCTCAATAAGAAGCAACAAACTTCGCTTATACACAGACATACCTACATATTTATTATGTATGTGTTGAGAAGTCCAAGATTTTCTGACACCAAAATAAAAATAATTTTGAACTCATAACGATGACACAAGATGACGACATCATGCAGACTATAAGACACAAATTCAGACAATATAATGTCCGAAACATGTATTTCGAAGATGAAAATATATAACTACATTAACCAAATGGAATTCTCTTTCAGACAATTTTTTCTAATATTTCGTCAAATTTCTATTACAAAACTACCAGGTACATAATTCGACACTCTGAATAGACAACAGGATTTCATTTGGTCGACAGATAATTCAAGATAGAATACCGCACATAGTGGAATTGATTGCAAAGTAAAAACCTTGCCAATAACATGAATGCAGTCAACATCTTTTGCCTTATCTCTTCTCACTCTGCTTATTGTATATCGATTCTTACACTTTTTATTTGCTCGATTGACGACTCAAGATGAATACGGCGAAATACAAATTCAATGGAAAGTAAAAACCCAGTGGATAAAAGATATGCAGCCAACATACGTCTTGCTTTATCATCTTTTACTCTGTACTTTGCCTATCGTATGCAGCCAATTTTATTTTCTTTATCATTTATATACTCATGCTTTACCTATTGTATGTCGACATGTATATTTACTATCTTGTTACATTGCTTGCTTGTATATTAATTTCCACACTAGTAGTAAGTGAGCACCTTGAGGACAATTTCTTTACCATTGACTGGAGCCACCTGTCGATGGTAAAAGTTTGTCCATTTTCCCCTCTCCTCATATGTGTTAGTCCGAAGAAAAGTTATCCTTTTACCGTTGACACAAAGGGCTGTAGCGGTAGTAAATTTTCCCCCAATCATCGGAGAATTATTTCGCGATTGGGCGTTAGTTGGTTGAATTTTTTTCACAGGTGAAATTTTTTTTTCTTGAAAAATTTATTTTCATGCGTGAAAATATTTTTGTGATACACGTTTGTAGTGAGCGATAAAAAATTTTTTTCAGGAGTGAAAAAATATTTTTTGGACATACAAAATTTTTTGTGAAAAAAAGTTGACAAAAGTTATTTTAATTTTTTCGGTTTTGTTAATTTTTGGTTGTGAGTAAAATAGTATATATATAGGTGCACTTGCTCCGGATTGTCAGTGGCAACTTACACGTGCTCTTGTAAACACCTCTGAGTTGTAACGCTCCAACCATTGTTAATTGGAAAAAACTTATTGCAATTTTCTGCGACATGTGTGCTGCTGCTGCTACCCACACGATGGATTTGGCCAGTTTAGATGAGAATTTTCTGAATAAACGTCATCGCGAGGTTCTCAAATATTTGGCTGCCCGTCCTTGCGTGAAAGTGCTGCCAGTACATAAGTTGGCCGAGTTGAAAATGAAATATTTTTACAACATTACCGATGTTAGTGAAATTGAAACCCAGTTTGGTCGTGGGTTGATAGCTCGAGTTTTAGACATTGACAAGCGATATTATTTCAAAGTTTTCCTGCCACACAAGTTTGTAAAATTCATGCCCGATGTTAATTTGGTGTGAGAATTTGATAAAAATATCATGGGTTTTGTGATATTGAGTCGTACAGATGATGGTGGTGGTGGTTGTGGCAGTGATGTCCGTGGTGGTGGTGTTGGTTGTGTTGGTGGTAACAGCAGTAGCCACAACACTTCCATCCATTTCAGATTTTTCCCCTACCCGCGACAGAGTAAAGAATATGTTGCAAAAGTCAACGATGTGCTTTGCTCACCAAAATTGGAGTGTTGGAAAATGAAAGATTTGAAGTTGAATTACTGTTATAAAATTAAAAATGTTCGTGTAATTAATACAGGATTTGGGCGTTTGTTCTTAGCTTTGATTTTCAATGGTAAAGACAATGATGATGATGTGTTTCAAGTGTACCTACCTGCGAGAATAGGAATAGTGTTGCCCGATGAGAAATCGGTTTCACTGTTTAATCAGAATGTGTATGGTTTCAAGATATTAGCTCATAAAATCGATGGTTCCATTCATTTGGAATTATACAGTTTTAGTTTGGAGGATAATAGTTATTTTGATAAAATCAATGACAAAGTGGGCAAAGGTATAGTCAAGTTACATAAAATTATTGATTTGGAACTAAACGTGGTTCATAAAATTGTAAAAATCGAGTTGATTGATACAAAATATGGTCCATCCGTGTTGACGCATTTAATTTCGCCGACTGACCTGATGGAGTTTAAAGTTTTTCTCCCCGTTTGAAAAAGGTGAGTTGACATTGGATGAGTTTAAGCAGTGTGTGAAAGGTCTCGTTGTTTCGGGTCACACTGATGATGGTTCAGTTTTATTGATGTTTACCGATATTACTGAAAACCATAATAATATTCCTTATGATGATGGGGATGAGGAAGAGGGTGATGATGGTGATGATGATGAGATGATGTATGGTAGTACGGTTAGTTAGTTGGTTGATTGGTTGGTTGGCTCGTTGGTCAGTTGGTTGGACAGTTGGTTTGCTCGTTGGTTGGTTAGTTGATTGGTTGGTTAAATGGTTGGGCGGTTAGATGGTTGGGTGGTCTGTTGGTTGTTTGGTTGGTCGGTTGGTTGTTGAGGCTACAGTGATCAGGCACACTCACTCAACAACCTTAAAAATTTTTTCAAATTTCTGTTTGAATAACCGTTTTTTGATGTCAACTTTTAGAAATCCGTAAGGTTGACGCCAACATTTTGCACAAAGTTCTCTAAATTCTGGAAAACTTACATCTGAAATGTACTCAGCGTACATCTGTCGCAAATTAACATTATCTTGTTTGAAAATTAGAAGAAAATTAAAATTTTCCCTTATACCTGATTTTTTCGGTATTTTTTATATGATTGTGCCAGGTAGAAACATGAAATTTCCCAATGCCTACCCCTCAGAAAATAATTTGCGATTTTATCCTGCCCCTCCGTGAGAATGTCATCGAAAATTATACAAGTACCCGGGATAGTTTCATCCGGATTAACTAAATTATCCGGAGTGCATTTTGTGAAAATTATTTTTTTGTTTTCACTCTCCTTTGCGTTGTACGACTCAATCAGGTTCTCCAGTAGTCTGTACTTGTCTTGGAATGCTGTTCGCAAACACAAAGTTTTCGATGTCATGGGTTTTTTGTGAAGTAAAACAGTTAGCAGAACATTCGTCTTTCCACAACCACTCGGACCAAATATTCCACACCTCATAATGTTAGGAAACATTTCAACCACTCTCTTAGTCTCACGCTCCTTTTCAAAATTTATCACTTCTATACTCTGCATTTTTACACTTTACCATCACACAATGTAAATAAAACAAAATTTGCGCTTATTTGGACTAACCGTACATATATATATTGATAAAAACAAAAAACAAAAACATGTATACACAATCATAAAATCACAGTTAGTTATTCTTAATATTAATATCTACAATGACTCACCCTCCAACACCCCACTGCTGTACCCGAATCAACTGCATTTCCCAACCGAAATTATCATCTTCATCATTGGACAACCATGGTTAATATTCATCATCGGTGGGGTGATAAGCAGCGCTGAGATAGTCCCAATCTAAATGAACAAGTTTTCTGGAGTGTCAAGGTGTCCGTCATACTGCCACACATCTAATGATGATGTGGAGTTTGACAGATCGCTGTAAGCCGTCCAATAACCCTCATCCGCTTCAACAGGTTGCCACCCGACAAGATGCTCATCATCATCATTGAGTGAATAATCACCATCAGTTGTGATGTCATTCATAAGGACCATTATATCACGGTTCATACGCAAAATTTCTTCCAGGGTGCGGGGTTCATTGCCATAGCCTCTCATAACAATATAATTATTGAAATTAAAATTATTATCATCGTCATTGTTGTCGTTGTCATCTTCAACGTCATTGTCAGTAGCATCGGGTACATACGACTGTTGCCAAAAGACACCCCTATGCGGAGGAGGAGGAGATGTTTGTTGACTGCTCGATGGTCCAGCAATAGATGGTACCATTATTTCGGCGAGTGGCATCCTTCCTACGTGTGATGTCAGACACCGCGTACGAGCTCCGATGTTTTCATCGTCTGCGGGGGAATTAAAATTGAAATTAGTTAGTTGGCCTGTCTGGCTGTCTACCTGAGTAAGTTAATGAATGAATGAATGAGTGCGTGTGTGTGGTTGTAAGTGAATTAATGAATGAATGTGTATTTTTTTACTGTCCATGGGTGCCAACTCTACATTGAACTGCTCAGCATCGTCGTCATCTTCGCCACCATTGATGTTGTTGTTGTTGTTGTTGTTGCTGCTGCTTGGAACAATTACTTTAGGTAATAAACCTTCACCGATTATGTCTTCATCAGCCTCATGTTTGGCACCTCTTAGATTATATTTATAGACTATCGGTCTGATTATTTTGGTGTATTTGGTATTTTTTCTAATTTTTAACTTTCTACTGAACGGATCGTTTTTATGTTTATAGAGGAAAGTATCCTTTACTATTTGGACATATTTTTCAAAATCTTTGACAGTGTAGTTGGTAAGATATGTATTGGTTAGTAACTCCCACAAACCTAGTGTACCAATGTAAGTTTTACCACCACCACCACCGATACTTTCAAACACTAAATCATTACCTACAATGTCCACTTTTGCCTTATCAATGTAGAAATCATCTTTTTCCACATGTATGCTGTAAGCAGTGTTTATGTGTCGTCGTCCTTGTTGTCCGCCAAAAATTATGTCTAACTTGCGTTTGTTAGCAACTAAATCATCAGGGTCAAAAACAGAACTAGAAGCAACAGCAGCAGCATCAAGTTGTGCTGTTGATTTGTTGGTGTTGTTGTTGTTGTTGTTGTTTTTAATTTTGGTATTAATCTCACGGATTGGGTTCAGAATTGGTGCTAAACCTTCATTCACCTGTGTTTCGAGCACATAACGCCCATACTTTAACTCTTCAAATTTTCTTTTCAGTTCTCTCTCTGCTTTGAGATACTGATTGACACTGTTGTTCTTGTTAGCGGTTTGAATTCTGAAACAATATTAATTCTTTCGATGCGGAAATCGATCAAACGGTTATCTTGGTCGACTATTTTCAACTGTAAATCTAGTAATGTGTCGGTATTCACACAGTAAAAAGTGATTGTATTCAGTCTTCCCATAATTTCTTCACCTGGTTCAACGTTCAAAGGAAATTCGTAGATAGTGTCGCTGTTGAGACGCGTATCTTTGACATTACATTTTACTAAATTGCACTGTATACGTATCATATTTATAGAAAATATGTTGGGTGGGGGCGGGGAACTGTGGTGGCCACCTTTCTTGTACAAACATCGTTCAAATCCTAAAGTTCGACCTATGGACGCAAAGGGAGTGAAATCAACGTGAACAGTGCAGCCCATTTCAACTTTTCTCATATTCTTATTCATGTACATTCATAATTTTTTGGTGACGGGTACATTTTCACTCAAGTACACGGCTATATCGTCGACTGTGTAAATACCCAGTGGTATCTCAACAACAGTACTGATCACATTCCATCTGTCATCGTCAACGGTGACATTTTAACTCTCATCAGCCAAAATATCCAAAAAAACATTGTTGACATTTCTCTTGCCCCGTTTCAACAATTCTGGTGGTGGTTGTGATGGTTGTGATTGTGGTGGTGATGGTGGTGGTGCACCACCTACAACAACATCGTACTCGTACATTTTTTTTCAAAGATGATGACACTATTTCTTTAGCACCATCCTCGGCAACACAGACACCAACCGTAGGTGTTTAAATTTTTTCATGATGCTCAAATGTCAACCTGTTATTACGTTCGGTAATGTTGAAAATGTTGTTATGCGTAACAAAACTGGACAAACCTACCTGGTAAACTTTATCAAAGTGTATACTGTCGTGATATTCTCGCTGTATTACAGAATGCACATTGATGACTGAAATATGTAATGCCATTTTCACACGCACACACACACACAAAATCTGAAAAAAGTATTTGAAATTCTCCTTAATATAGTTTTCACGCTGTTGGGAGGGGTTAGTCTTGAAAAAGACTGTTTTCAGTATAGAGGCAGCAGCAGCAGCAACATCGTCAACCCCAATAATTGTAGTAACTGGCACCCACTTTGTAGTAATAATATTCCCTAAGATAATCCCGATACCTGATAGCCTGTTCCAAAGCGCATTTCATTTTGTTGTGACGCGTAAGGCCGTATTCTCAGCGGAAGAAGGGTGTCTTCTGCGATGTCTTACTAATGCCTGGAAATGTGTCAAGATCTACTATTTTCTCGATAGCACACCTAGACAAGTCAAAAAGAAAGTTTAACCGGTCCAACCATTTGATGTAGATGAGTATGCCATTGTTGATCGCTTTGCACAGGGCTGAATCACCATCCAGCTGCGGGAAGTAGCAACTTGACCACGGAATGCCGTGAACAAATCGAAAAGTGTACTCGACGGTATGGCGTGCACTTAACAAATATGTGTTGAGCGGAGCGGGTGGTGAAGCCAGAAAATGTTGTTCGAGGTTTGACGTAATGTCGACCATTGCCACTTCTTTCACAATGCCTGGCAACAATGCCTGATAATCAATCACCAAAATAGCCATAATGCGGGACCAAAATAGTAACAACAGCAACAACAATGAATACTGTCCTGCCATTTCGTCCCCGCCCTACTTATATATATACTTTTTTCTCATCGGTGAGTGTGAAGCACAACTGTCAGCGGGGCGCCTAATAGTGGAAAACGTTGTTTGTCAGTGGACTGTAGATGGCTTTGTCGTCGACAATGGTGACACAGTGGATGATGGTGTTAGCGGGTAATGGCCGTCGCCACGCGAAAAATACTTTCAAATTGATCAAATATTCTCTCAGGATGTTGGGTCGGTGCGAACAATCGATATCGATTATCAGGTTTTGGGTAATGAAATCCTCGTAGCTGAGTAAGGGCAGCATGCCATCGTCGTCGCGGCTGTAGTACAATGCTTTGAAGCGTTTGTACATGAAATACAGTGTGCCAAACTTGTACTCGGCAATGTTCAGATTCAAATGTTCGTGTGGATAATAGCAATTATTGTTGAGCAGAACCTGACAATTCTCCAAATTGCAAAAATCAAATACGGACGAGTTATCGGTGATATTGTTAAATCGGGCAGTCTGGAAGGCGATCAAAAGGTACTTTGTCTTCGAATAACAGACCTGGATTTCCCAAGTGAAATTGGTACTGGAAGAGGGTGAAATACTGGTGTAAAACCACCTTTGGTACTTCAGTTTGTACTTGCAATTTTTAGCAATTTCATTGTGTTTTTTGGTGGCGTGTTCCAGACTGAATTTCAAGTGCCACATTTTCAAAACAACGTTGCGAAGATCCACCCTAATGGTGTGCTTGTTGTAATCACCTAGCGTTCGGAATACGTTGCTAACACCATTGGTCGACTTGTACAACACCGGTTTTTGGCTCATATTGTAGATGAAACTGCGGTGGTCTTCGAAAAATCCCATCACAATAGACATCCAGATCATAACGTAGAAATGGCCGTCCCTATTGAGAGTATTAATTTCGTCGATACCAACGTTGTAGTCCCAACCGGCATTGCAAAATTGTTTGTCTGTTTCGAAGCAGACCAACCCTTTCAACAACCCCACAATTCCGGGTTTGCACAAAGTGTCAATTTTGTTGTCACCCACGTAAAAGTCGATCCGTTTGAACATGTTCAGCCAACCACCACCGCTGGAGACAAACAATTTTAATAAATCTATGTTAGCCAACGACGTGCTATCTTCTTTCATAACAGTTACCTTGCTGCGCGACTCCAGCACACTTTTGTTGGGGTGGGTAATCAAATTTTTGTTGTGCATTGTGATGGAGAAATCACCATTGTCGTCATTCAAATTAGCCAAATTTGGTGCTCGGTAATCAAAGTACTTGAAACTTTCGATAATGTTAGCCATTGCAAAAACAAAATAGTTTTGAATTTTGTCCTATAATACTTTTATTTATAGATATGCGTACGCACCGCTGCCATCACAACCACCCAACCATCCATCCAACCATCCAACCACACATCCAACCATCCAACCAGCCAACCATCCAACCAACCCACCAACTGTCTATGGAATATAACCATATGGCACCTTATTGTAGTTGTCGGCAATCAAACGTTTATCAAAGCCAAATGAAAACGTTTTAGTCAGATTTTTATTGGTGAGTTTTTTGGTTATCAGTTCTCGGGTAATTTGGCAATTGGTGACGGTAATATTCGGAATAGCCCCCTCTATTAGACTCTCCATTGACTCGTCGTTGATACGGAGAGCGTTCTTATGGTGGAGGGTGAAACCTTTATCTTTAGGGGGACACATTGCCCAAATCAGTTTCGTAATACGATTTTGGCCCAGTGACTAGCCATTTTTTGATGTACCTGCCTCCCAATTTGTCGGTCCACTGAGCTAACATGTCGCCGTATTCGATATTATTGACACTGTCATCCAGGTAAACTATGCTGTCCGTATCGCAGTACAGCACATTTTTGTTGATAATAGTCAACTTCTCGTATAGCCGAAGTCAAGCGTTGGCGGTCGTGTAGATGGCAACAAAAATATTAGTGCTGTAGTTATTTTTCACGTACGTCTCCTTGTACTTGTAGTTGACCTGGACCATTTTGTCGGTGATGTAGATGACAGAGATGTCTTGCAACTGATCATCGAGTAAAATCTCATAGAAACAGAATGCATTGGTGACAAACTCGGCGGTAGACATGTTTTTCCATTGACCAAACTTACCCAACAGCAAATTCAAGCATAATTTCAAAACTGCACATTCACCCCGATTCTCTTCAATTTTGTCCAAGTCCAAAACAATACCCATTTTCTCCTTAATATCCTGGGCATAGGCTTCGTTGGAGGGATAGGTTTGCGGGCTGATTTCCAATTTAATTTAAAAAAAATCATTGATGTACCCCTTCTACAATTTATTACTTTTTTCGAAATCCCACACTTTGTAAATTTCAATGATTTTGTACCCCCGGGCTATGGCTTCATTCACCTCGATCGTACTCCATGTGCCAATAAACTGCTTTTTGGAGCTGGCGTTATCGCAAACACTTTGCTGTTTTTTGGCACACTTCGGACAGAGGGGAAATAATAGCTTATCTGCCTTGGCCATTTTCACTTTGACAGGCAGCAGGGGGATGTAGAGACTTCGACTTTGCACTTGATCAAACCGTACCAGGTGGGGTCGTGTTTGGACGGTCTGCATGTTTTGAAAGGGTGGCCTACCAGGTAATTATTGTAGAACATAACACTAGGGTACAGGCTGACAATGTCGGCGTACTTGATTTTTGCACTATTCTCGGGCTCGACTTTTTTTTTCAACTTGAACACTTCCATCCGGCCACCAAAAAGAGTGTCACAAGGTTTCAACCCTTCGACTATCTCCACCTCTTTGACAAACTTCCTATACTCCTTGGTCTTAACCCACTGACATTCCCACTTTTCAACAACCATATACCCATCACGCTCCAACTGGCTTGCCCTATCAACTGTCTTTTGCAACAAATCTTCCATCGTTTATTTTTTCATATTATTAATGAAATAGGGGCGAAAGCAGAGAGAGCATCTGTGCGAGAAGCTACTGTGATACTGGTACACAGTTTTTGTACTCGCGTCATAGCCATCCACCCAAGCACCGCAAATTTCTACTTCCCCACCGTTGAGGGCATGTCAAATGAGGGGATTTTGGAAGAAATGCAACCATGATATAGACTGTTTCAAATAGCGGTCATCAAACCTTTCCTCTACGGCTCCATTGGTGTGTGGCTGCAGGTACTTCAAACTGTAGATAGCCATACAGACGCTGGCGATGGTGACATACTGTTACGGGTCAATGTTTCTGATCTCCAGAAACTGCTCGTCCAAATTGAGGCTTCCCCTCAGTAGAATATCTACGTCCGAGTTGCAGTACTCAGCAATTTTGCGAGCCATGTCAAACACATAATCCTCCTTCACTTTCTTGTTGTGCCACTCGACAAATTTAGACCGCTCGCCATCCTTCATCATGTCGTAGCAGTAGTGTTTTTTCTCCGGAATCGGGTTAATGTAATTTTTATTTTCTTTGGTGTTGAATAGGTGGGGGAAATAACCTTTTTTCAACTCAGTCAGACCAAAAGTTTTGGGGAAAGCACTAAGAGAAATGGCCACATAATCGTGACTGTCGATGATTTTCAAACCGATATGTTGGATTTCTAAAATCATTAATTTGGAACCATTGCAAATGACATTTAATTTAATGCTGTTGGCGACCAGGTATTGCATGATGAACTGCGAATTGTACACTTTGGCATAGTGGGCGATGGCTGTATAGCAGTTATGCTTGGGACTGATTAACCACTGGCAAAAGGCGTTGTTACTGTTAAACGTAAATTTCTCACCTAAAAAGTCGTGTGCGATGATCAAATTCGGCGTATGGATCCCCGTTTCTTGCTGCGCTTCGTAGTCGAAGAAGATGTACTGCTCCGTGTAACTGCACTTCTGGTTAACGACTGTACTGCCTGGCAAACACTTTTTACACCCCACACTGAACCAACAACCTTTCAGCAGCTTCGTCACCATGTAACATGGATGATTATTTTTCAACACCACTTCCTTACAATTCAGACACTTCACATAACCGCACTTATGTGATAAAAGCGAACTACAATGAATTGTAAGACAATACTTGTTACACTTGAACACTGCGGCACAAACACTATTACTATGATCGTTTAAACAATCGCAATTAAAACAATAACGATTACAATTATTACAAAAAATCTTATCTTTAGTGTAGGAAAGATGCTCAGCCTTCATACATAGGTTACACACTTCACCGGTTTTTGGTCTGCAGTGGTGAGCATTTTTGTTTCGGTATGGTTTGTCACACTTTTCACAATAGTACGACGCACCCAGGAAAGAAGTTATTTTGGTGATCACGTCAAAATCGTTTCCATCCTTGTACAGGTAGAGTACAATTGGTTGTTCGATGGCAACGCGATACAGTAAACCGTTGAAGTTTTGCGCGTCGATGACTTTTATTTGCACGTTAAAGATTTCTTCGCAGGTCCAGATATCCTCCAAAGTAAATCCTTCATCAAACTAGTCGTAAGTGTCAATCTGCAGGCACAACTCCATAGCCATGTCAGTCTGTATGTTACGTCCTTTGTGCAAGTTGACTATGTCAGCTGCACTCAGTAATCGTCCCCCAATCTCGTTAGTGTGGTAGAACATGGCAGTAACGATGGCCCATGGGGCACACAATGTGTCGTTATTTTTAATGCGCGGTATGCAGCGTTTCAAATGTTTGTCGGTGGCCAAGTTCAGTATTGTTTGAGGTTTTGAACCACGTGGAATGTTGATTACGTGTAAGGTGAAAATGCATTCAGTCAGAACAACACTTTTGTCAGAAATTAGAATTTGGCTTACTTTTTCTTTAAGTTTCTTTGTCATATCGTTTCAAGCATACCCTGTAGAGATGGGGTTGCTAAATTTTGCATTACTCACCACGATATTCATTTTATCCCCCTGTCACCATTCAGTTTTCATCTTACGGTAGGCGATCATCTCATCGAGTGCTTTGGTGATGAGATCGCCATCCGTCATTTGGGGGAGATTTTTTTTAACTGGATTTTGTAGTCCAGAATATAATTTTGAATTTTCGATAAGTACTGTTGATTGATTTCCCAAATATTGATAATTTTTAAATTGGCGCATATACGCAGTGAAATGATAACATCCCCATGAAACGTGAAAACATTACCCACATTCCCTCCATCGACACTGTCACGGGAAAATATTTCATCGCCAAAAGGAAACATTTCACCGAGTCCCACAACCCCACTACTGCTAGCACTATTGCCACTACCACTATCACCACCACCACCACCACCACCACCACCACCACCACCACCACCACAACCCCCAAAGAAAACCTTTCTCAACACACTTTGCTTATCCGAAGAAGCAGGAGGGTCAAGAGGTAATTTTTGCCGGGACACACAATCCAACAACTGCTTCAACTTGTACAACGCACACCTCAGATCACGATCATTGTACGGATTTAACTGGGTGAAGAATGATTTTTTAAACAAGAAAATAGCCCACAATTTAGGTAAGAAGTCGGGAGTTTTCACTTTACGCACTCGGGGTGTGGCACAATGTCGTGAGAAAAACTCATACTTGAAGGGGAAAATATCGCACAACTTGGTCTCCTTTGCAACAACAGAAGCATTCTTCGTTTTTCTTGACTTTTTTGGGGGTTTGCTCATTTGAATATTTTTCATTGCATACGGCCAGTCAGGGGTGGCAACAGCAACAGCAACCCTCTCGGCTGCATTCTCAACACTAACACCCACAACAACACTCTCAACTACACTCTCAACGTCAACAGCCGCAGCAACAACAACACTTTTGGCCGCACTCTCAACGATAGCGACATTGGGGAAAATATTTCACACAACAGCCTTCACACGTTTATTCGGGGTTAACACTGGCATTTGGGAAGGCGGATCCGCAGGAAAATTCATATTTACAGGACTTAGAATAGGCATGCATCTAAAATTAAATAGAGGCGACGTAGCCTCTGCACAGAATACACTTAAAGCTAAATTTTTTTGGTCCTTAGTATTATCGTTAAAACTAGGTGAAAGTCCGTCTATGCTTTCATCGAAACTGTCATCAGACACCTCCATTTCAGCCAACAGTTCCTCCACTAAATTATTATTATTATTATTATTATTATTATTATTATTAAAAATAGGTAAAGGACTATCAACGCATTCAATGGAATGGTCCGAGGACAACTCCATTTCAGTTGACAATTCCTTTGTCTTAATATTATGTGAAAGTCCGTTTACACTTTCATCGGAGCTATCCTCTGACAACTCCAATTTGGCCAACAGTTCCATCACTAAGTCCTCCTCAAGTCCTAAGGCAATTGGAATAAGAGGTACATTGCTAAATTCTAAACCATCCCAAGATAGTTCCAATACACCAAGTAACTCGTTCATCTGACCGCCAGTAAGAATGGTGAGAGGTAGGCCCTGAGAGGGGCCGTTTTCAAATGATATTGATGATGAATCAATCAAAATATCGGCTAGCGCTTGCGACAAGATGGATGGTCTGGGTGGTGAAGGTGGTGAGACGTGCATGGGTTTGGTTACGTCAATTTTTTCCAAAGTGGCCGAAATATTATTTTTCGCATTTTCCAATTCGCTAGCACTGAAATACTGGTTAGCAATGTATTCGAAAAGATCGATTTTGGGTTCAAGTTCGAGTTTGGGTTTAGGTTTGGAAATTTTCGTATGTCGAGCATCCAAATGAGCAGGTTGAGTTCGACGTGAACCCATAAACTCTACTTGGATGTTGGCAAGCGCTGCGGTCTTCACTTTTTTCTTTTTCTTTTTATTTTCTTCCAGGTTAGTCATGAGGTGAGGGGTGACCAGTTTAATTTTTGGTTTGGGCTGAAAAACTTGTTCAACCAACACAACAATCCCAGTAATCACCTTTTGCCTTTCGACATTATCACCAGGGACTATGGTATTAGTGATATTACAGTTTAGAGGTGATCTCGGAATTCGGCGCTATTTTTGAAAGCCATTATTATTAATATATTTCAATTCATTTGAACAAGAGAGAGCAAAAATTGCATCTTTACAGTAGGACAGTCAGATCGCAACTGAGGTCAAAATCAAACTACACAAGTATATATACTATGGTAGAGTGGTGAAAATATTTTGAGGGAGAAAAATTGTGTCCAAACAGTAAGACAGTCGGATCACAACAGAGGTACTGTCCCAACAACACCTATACATATACTATTCTGGTAAGCGGTGAGAAGTCCAAGATCTGGACCTTAAAATAAAAATCATTTTCGACAAAAATAAGGCAAAATAATGACGTCACAATTTCAGACAATTTTTCGAGAGACAAAATTCGAATTCGGACATTATATTATCCGAATTCAAACTCGTATTCAGATGAAGACGTGAAGACAGAAATAAAATCTGATTCTCTTTCAGGCAATTATAATGCATTTTATTTCAGTAACGACTCTTCCAAATTCAGACAATTTCAGACAATAATTTGGTTTGATCCGACAGACTAGCGTCATGAGATATATATTAGATGAAGACGAATTGAATAGAAGTAAAAACCCATCGACGGACATGAATGCAGCCAACCTTTTTGCTTTATCTCCTGTCTTTCCATGCAGTTTGCAGTCATTTAATATATTTTATTATATTTTATTTTATCAGTCATCCACGTGCGCTTTAGCCTATTGTATGTTGACGTATATATTTTTGCTTTCTGTAATCTCATTGGCGCACACATTTTATATTTCCTTACGCTTTTTGTATTATCGACATCGCATGTTTGAAAGCAATTAGCAGACAATAAGTGGGGAAATTTCCTTAACAAGAAGAACTGATTTGCAAACACGAATTCTAATTTTAAAATCACTCTGTTCTTTGCACTGGCAACACCCGGTACTTGGTTCGTCTTTGCAAATGTGTCCTTCTTGTGTAGGCGGATAGCAGCAGGTTGAAGTCACAAGTCGTACGTCTAAGTCCTCACGTTAGGCAATTTAATATGTGTACCATCTTCGAGATTCAGAATACGATTCAATCTGATCTACCTTGAAGACAACTAGGATGGTAGTTGGTATTCCAGATAGGTTCAGTTGAAGACAAAGGCAAACTATGAATGTTCTTTTGTCATGAAGGATTAGTAGTGACGACACACAAGTCATTTCCAGTTTCGCCAGTTGTACATCGCACTTCAAGGCGATCTTTTGAAAACACCTGCTAGGTGAAGTATCATTCGACAATATGATCAGATGGAGTTCCTGGCATCTGTTAGGAGGGAAATTTGGTGTGTTGAAGACAACTTTAAGACAAGCTTGGTTCAAGATGACTGCCTTGCTCTGTCATTTAAAGGCCGCGTCGAGCCTTCTTTTTGCACATAGTGGATTTTACTCCATCAATGTTAGTAATTTTCTCACCTCTCTCTCACTTTCAACCAAAAGCTCCGAGACCTAAAGTTTCATATTAGGAGTCTTTTATTTAACATAACAATCACTTATGAAGACACACAATTAGGTGAAGACACAACAGCTTTCTGAAGGTTTCCTCTATTTGTTGTCTGCAATAGCTTTTTTTTTTACTTTTTATTTTTCCACTACACACTTTGCTTTGTTCCGCTTTGTTGACACTATAGTTCTTTTGTAATTATAGTCTTTGACAAAATAATTCTGCTGTTCGTTGTTGTAGGTTTTGAACCTTATATGGATCGAAACTTTGTTAGGCTCTTCTATCCGCACAACTTAGCTTATTGCTGATTCGTCATATTAATTTGCTGAGGTATGAAAACAAATGTAAGCTGCGTTTTGCCGTGTCCGAAGAAGTTTAATTCAAGTCAAGAGGAATTCAGCCGTAGGACATAGTCAAAGTCAAAAAAATAAAATGTCTTGAAAACACAATTCAAGACCCCTCCATTCAGTGTTTCGGCTGCATGATGCCCTAACTTTAGGACAATGTGACGTCATTAGCATTTAAACACCACTATACATTAAAGGTTGACTTTATGACACGTGACAGGAATTGATTTCGTATGCCTCACAAAATATGGCGACTGTGGCAGGAATCAATTTCGGACACCTCAGAGGAAATTTGTAAAAAATTATAAAAGTTTTTTTAAAAATTATACAAGTCTGAAAACACGTAATATTCGCAGAATATTCTTTAATAGCTGTGAAAATAAGTCCGAACGATGTAACAGACGACCTTTTCACTGCCAAGAAAAATGAGCAGCACGCACACTCTAATTTTTAATTTTTATTTTTTCACACGCACTCACCCACACACTCACACCACTGGTAGTCTTCGTCTTTGTCTTCGTCATTGTCCATTGATGCAACAGCTGCTGCAGCTACCAAACTACCCTTTTTTAATTTCATTTTAATCGCATAGGACGGCGGGTGGTGGTATGAGGGTATTTTATTTTATCCATGTTTTCACTCTCTCGCAAATTCGAGATCGATGACACCATTAGGGCATACGCCGATAACGTACAATCCTTTGGCGAAATCAATAAAATAAGCTAAGGATAGTGGGTTATTTTTGAAAATTTTACTAAGGAGATTTGGGAGGAAGGTTCTGAACTCTGCATTTTCACCAGGTAAAATTAAATTCGCTATGAGGGCTCGATTATTGTAGTGTGCATCGACGGGGGAGATTTTAATAATTTTATAATACGTTCCAATTTTTAAATCTTTTATTTTGCGGGTTTCTAAAAACGTATTAAGCGGGATTTTCCAAATGTAGGAACAACAATGGCAGTAGCAGGTGCAATAGGCTGTACATTTGACACTCGCCATTCCATCAACTTGTTTGGAGGGGCTGAAAAAACAATGTTTGGCGCCACACCAATTCCGATCCAAAAAATTTTTAGGTGGTTGCTTATTCAAAAAATCAAAGTCAACAGTATGGTAGGCGTTGTGGACAACACTTAATACACGGACACATGTTACTCCCGCAGCAAATGAATCAACGCCCACGTTGTCAGGCAACATTTTTGCTAAACGGGGTGGGAAAAATGTATTGAATTCGCCGGTACCGTTGTCATCATCGTTACATTTTAATGTTGCTAGCTGGGATCGGCTGTAAGGGGTGTCGGTAGAACAAATTTTTCTAACTTCGTACCACCGATTTATTTTTAAATCGCAGAATTTCCGCAACTCCAACGATATGGGCTTGGTTATGGCGTTGAAATTTCGCACATAATTTTTATCCCCGTTGTCTAGACTAATAAATTCCAAATTAATAAAACCCGCAGCTTACAACGACGATGCTGCCGCCATTGATGGTGATGATTTTGGATTTCGCACATAAACGCCGCCAACCTCACGGTTGAAAACACTAACGGACTCGTCATCTATTAATTGGTCGACTATATGACACAGCAGGAAAATAGAAAATCCGCAACTGTCGCCATC
>WOFM01000631.1:600000-761983 GCA_011428145.1 Ericerus pela
AAAAAATTTATACCTATCATAGGTGGTAGTTATAAATTATCTTACTTATTTGTAACACTTGACATATAAATAAAAACCCAGATAAGGCTACTTACTTGCGGACATAAGTGCACCCTCTGAAGATGTAATACCAATGATCCAAGGCACCTCATACAACGCATTTTGCTTCCAAGGATTTTCTGTGAGAAAAGCATCACCAACACTCGGAGGCTCCACTACAATCGGAAATGGAACCATCGGTATAATGTCCCACACCTGAAGACAGATTAATTGCAAACCATTTTGAATTATCATTTTTTAATATTTACTAACTATCTTATTTTATCTAATGAGTGGAACAAAAATTTACAAAGAATTTATCGATAATATGCACGAAGTCCTTTGCTGGAACTTTTCTCAAGCATTTTACCAGCATTTGAGTTGATCCAAGCGGGCACCCAGTAAGTATTGCAACAGCATGGAACCTTTGACGAGCCAATGAAGGAGATATTTGGGTATAAGAGGAAAGGGCAGTGCCACTCTGACTGATGGCATAATGAAAAAGACCTAAAAAGACAATGATTATTGGATAAATATTAGATTTTATGTACAAATACAATATTCAACCTTTCTTACAAAAACACAATTGCTGTTACATGTCAGCTACCTTTACTGAGTGGTGAGTGCATGTGAAAGTGAGCGCTGGCTGCTCCAGCGCTACATCCAAAAATGGTTACTTGTTGTGGATCTCCTCCAAAATGGACAATATGCTGTTTAATCCACTTGAGGGCGGCAACTTGGTCTTTCATGCCATAATTTCCAGGCAGAATTTCATCAGCAGCGCTCAAAAATCCTACAAGGAAAATTCACCTGGTACAGAATGAACCACTTTTTTTCAGTACAATTTAAAGTACTAAAATTTCAACGTATTAACATTATTTTCCAGTGCCCATCAGGCAGCTGTGGGGAATTATAATTTTCAATCTTTAATACAATTTTGTAAAACTATTTTTCAATTGGAACTTTCCAACTGAAATTCCAACTGAAATTACGACAAAGCCCTGAACAAAATTGGACTGAGTTCATAAAAGTTCTTTCTTTTATACATACCTAGCAAGTTTCAAATTGTCATTACCAAGCATCTGTAGATCCACATTCTGGGACTCAAAATTTATGAAGAAATAAAAATTCTTACAAGCTGCGGTGCCAAAAATTGTGTTTGTCAGTTTTATGCTGACTGGTCCACTACTACCCCTAGTACACCAGAGTGACACACAGTTTGATGTAGGCAAGACCAATACATTCCTACTTCAGACAAGGGGATCTATTCCATTAACATTTTATAACATTTCTGCCACTTACACCGTTCAAGCAAACTTTTTAACTTGGCAGATGGTTTTGTGAGATTCTTACAGCACTTTACACCATTTAAAAAGAGATGTGAATAGCATAAGTGACAGAAACAATGTAAAGTGTTGATGGAATAGCTTTCCAATACACACTACCCCTTTTTGCTGGTGTGCTCAATGCCATCATATTATTGAGTGGTGAACAGATGAATTGACACTGGTAGACATATCACCCTCCTAGATATGGCATTATTTGCCTTCTCAGATAACATGGGGTCACCAATATATGTACCCCTCCAATCCAAGAAACAAGCCAGCATCACCTATCTCTATTTATTCCGAAACACAGTACTCGGTTCTTACATATGAAGGCGAGAGCTAATGCCATAATGTATTTTCCACAATACATAAGCAGAATACCTTTATTTCTCTAAGTAATCACTGCACAAATTAAAACATTTATCTCAATGCTTTACAAGTTTGGAAATTTCTTCTGCTTGAAACTGGGTGTCCTGGCTTTAGAACCATTGTATCACACATGATTTCAATTTTAATTCTTAGTCGTTTAAAAACCTCTGAATCTGAACACCAATAAAAATCAACCAAAGTAGAAAAACATGGCTGCTGGAAGAGGCAATGCCTAGGAAATATAGAGGATGCTAAACAAAGGTAAATTTGTCAGACAAAGCTGTTCAGTTTTACCTAGTTCATGCTGTTTTGTCATTTCTTAGATCATTTGGTCTACCACTTCTCCACCTCACCATGAATGTTCCCACTTAACTCCTTTCTAAATTATTTTTCTACCCACAAACGCATCCCATTTCCTCCATAAACCATAAATGTGATTTGAAAAATCACTAATTACTTTTGTTGATCAATCTTTGACTGTAAGAAAATGAGCAACAGTCCAAATTTTGCATGTACTGGGTTCAAGAGAATGATAAGGGCAACTACATTTTTTCAAAAACTTTGAAACCAGTTCATTGAACCATTCTCCTTGAAATTTAGTCCACTAATTTCTACCACCCTACCAAACATGCCTACAAGTTATATTATCAGTATTGTCACAGTGGTTTTAGAAATTTGTTGTTATTACTTCTAAAACGCGTCTCTAATGAAGCACTGTTAATATAATGGTTATATTATTCAACTTCATCTAGAAATAAAATTATTTTATATATATCTATACGTACCTATTTCGAGTTGAGTAATTTAATTTATCTAAATGATGGTTTTTAATTATTGATTTATTCACTTAGACCTAACGCTTAAAAAGTTGACTGAAGGGAAACACTGTGTTATGGTTCACCAATATTCCCTTGATTTATTTTTTAACTTGAAATTTAAAATTTCCTTACTTTACAGAATGAAGTTTGAGATAAGACAACAGATTATTAACACGTAATGTTATCTAATCTAACAAAAAGACTCACTTTTTCAAGGTGGGTAACTGTGCAAATGTGTATTTGTGAAGCATATTAATTTTACATGGAGGCACGTTAGAGGTTACCTGAATTAAACGTTAATTTGCCAACATGATGAGACTGATATTTTGTTCCATTTTTTATAATTTTTGGGTAAGACTTATCATTTAGTAGAATTTTAATGCTTCATCGCTTTCTGATCATTAATTACATAAAATATATTTTTCAACAAAGTTTAGAAGTACCCGCCTAAGTGTACATGACTTGAGAATTTCTCACTCGCTGCACTCATTTTGCAAATTTCCTCCCACATAAACACTCATTTTTGAACCTTTGTTTCTAATATACTATTAATTGGTGTTGGAATTCTTCTGAAGAGCTGAAACTGAGGAACACACGATCCTAGGGATGGAATTATCACAAAATCTGACGCAGCAATACTTTTCTATAAAACCGAATTTGCCAATTTTCATCCATAATGCAAGAACAAACACCTAAATAACAACTACTTGAAAAAATTGAAGAAAAATATTGATAGTTACCTATATCTGACCATCACTCATTTATCGATAGGTATTTCATTACTGGTTTAAGGTAAAAAAAATTATGTAAAACTATTGATACATAGTTATCGACATCTTCAGCAAAAATATCGATCTATCAATGTTTTCCAGGACTTTTTTGTTTTTATTTTCTTGAAAAACTACAGAACTAATAGGCATCAAACTTGCATCAATATAAGGATAATCTTTCGTAAAAATTCAAGCCCAATCCCTTTTTCATTTTTTCATAATCTCAGAAAAACCATTTTGGGATCATACTAGTTTGAGGTATTAAGGACTCAGTCTCCTTGATGACAGAATTGCTGCCAAAAAGTTGGCTGTTTAAGTGCACTTTACATTAAACCACACATACGTTTGTTTGTTTGTAATTACTTGCAAATTCGTGCAAGTAAGTTACAATTTTACCAGACTGTTACTGATTGAGAGTTCACTCTCAGGGTGACGTTGCGAACAAAACTAATTAACGGATAGGCACCAAACTTCTTTCAAATTTTCTTCAATATGAGAACTATCTCTTGTGAAAATTTAAACCATATCCATCTAGTAGCTTTTAAAAACAAAATTAGGTCAAAATGGGGCAATGGTACCAATCGTTTTCTTTTCTCCTGAAACGGATAATTTTCTTCATACCCATCCATGACCCTTTTGTAAGGTCAGTTTTTATACCTCGTTTACAAAATAACTTATTACCCGACAGGAAGTACGAATTTAATACCTTCAACCTATTTTTATTTAAAATTTTTTGTCCATTTTAAATTTTAAATCACAAACCGCACAAAAACTTGTGTTAAGGTAAACTGGTTTCCTCTACTTACTTGAAGTATTTAGATTATTGTACCACACAGATTAGTAACAAAACTTTGATGTTCCTCCCTACTACATTTCCGGATTACGTAAAAAAAAAAAAAAAAAAAAATACAAGAACAGTAAGAGATACCTACTATTTGAACTCGATACTATAATCCTACAATGCATCTTCGAGTTATTCAGAATAAAATTAATTTATGAAAAGCATATAAGCTCAATACCATGGATTGAAAATATTTTGCTCACCTAGCGGTCCTAAACGATAATTGAAAGTCACCAAAACAATTTGGTGGTCGAGAAAATATTCTGCATCGAACATAACAGCACTTTCTGTTTCAAAACCGCCTCCATGAATTGACACCATCACCGGTAGGGTGGACCGGATTTTTGTCTATAAATACGAAAAGAAACTGATATGATTGCCGAGGGGTGTGGTGGTCGCAATGGTCAGGGTATCGGGTTTGCATCCGAAAGGTTCTTGGTTTGACACCAGTCTATGCCAGCACTCGTAATAAAACAGATCTCAATATAGAGACTCATGAAATGTAGGTGAAACTCATAATACAGCTGAAAGGTCAAATGAGCATATCTATTGCACAAGTAGTTTATTTTTTTCCATCTCTTACCTCTGCGACGTAGCTATATCTATAATATATAAAGAAAAATTATGTTTGATTATTGTGCATACTGTACATGTAGTAAGCGAATAGGCAACATTCGGAAGAATGCTCTCATGAAAAAATAAATAGGAAACAATTTCCTACATGAGCTGTAAGTTATTCTCTAAAGAAGCGAAAAACAAGAAATTTCATGGAAGTTTTGGACCAGATGGGGGCAGGGTGAAATAGAGACTAAGAAAAAAGTTTTCGATCGAGAAGTTCGAGAGCAAAGCTACCTATAGATCATTCGGTTAATTTCAACACGATACAAATTTCTGTAATTTTCCTGTTTCATGAATCAAAAAATGCAGAAGTTTCACTTTTTTTGTTAAAAAAGAAAAAAAAACTTCCGTTTTGAATTGAAAAAAATTTCTAGCGCAGCAAATTTTGTTAGAAACCCTGATTCTCCAATTTGCATTTACAATAAATTAAACCAACAATCCTGAATTCCAAATACGTGAAAAAATTTCAAAAAAATATCGATATTGAACAAACATACCAATTTAACCAAATTTCATTGTTACAGTTTCAAGTAAAATGAGTAAAATAACTCATTACGCCGTAAAAGCCGAAAAGATACGTCAAGTAACGCAGGCAACTTGCTATTCTCCAGTAAATTTTTTATCCAGTGCACTTGAAAACTGTGTATTAAAATTAACCTTGCAAACGAGAATAGGAGTAGAGATGATGAAAATTATTCGTTTCATGAAAAAGAAAATGATTTTTCAAGCATAATATGTGTGGGTGTGTGTGTATATGAATACTGCACACCACACAATAGCAGAAGGTGGAGCGTGTTCTTCTTGTATACGTGTATGTGCGAGCCTAGCTCAGTATCAAATTTGGCTATACAGACTAAATTTAATGTAAAGCTGTGAGCTCAAAAATGTAGTTTGTGGACTATAAGTCCACTGGCCTGCTAGGTGATTGACAAGTGTGTAATACCCTATTTGTCTTCGATCACTCGTTACCACAATATGTATGCAAGCATATAAATCTTATGTATCGCCCAAAATTTGTGTTTGCGGTTTTGAGAAACTACGAAAGGGATAAGGCCCATATTTCCAAGAAAATAAGTCATTACATATAAGAGTAGATCTGATTGGAGTTTGTTGCCTTTTATTTCAGTAGTTCGTGAGAAAATGGAGAGCAAAAATTTCCTGGAAATCTGTAACCTAATTAATACAACGCAGAAAAGACGCCCATAATCCCTCACATTACAAATACAAAAAAGATACTTCAAGCAACACTGTTTTTTTTTCAGCAATTTTACTTTGTTTTACTTTTGTTTTGGAAAACTATTGAATCAATAGGCATTAAGTTCAGATCAGACTTAGTTCTACGCAAGAACTTCGAATCGTGACAATTTCATCACTGCCCTTTTCGTAGTTTCCCCAAAATCCTGGAAAAATCACTATATGGGCAATACATTTTTATTACCCTCGACCTTAACCCCCTCCATGAGGTCAATTTTAATACCCAATTAGCAAGCCAACTGGATAATATCTAATAGCATTTTGATTTTTAAAAACCTGTTAAAAGTGATGGTCGCTTGTACCATATGGGTCTGCTTTAAAAGTGGACAAAGACTTATTCAATAATTATAAAAGCACAATATGATATTCCGAGGTTCAACATAATATTTTTTTTTATTTTTGTCGTAAAAATGAAGACAGAAATTATGCTTATTCGAATACATCAGTTCATTTATTGCAATTTTTGCAAATTTCTTTGCAAATGGCAAACATAAAGTCTATTAGAAATTCGTCAGAAACATGTAATCGAAACCTCATGTATAGGTATACACACACTTACGATGTGAAACAAGATTTTGCCATGATCACAGTTCCCGAATTTACTAATCAAAGCGCTAATAATAAAGCCGAATGAGAGAATTTCAGAGCACATACCTATACTAAATGACATTTTTACTGATTTCAACTTGGAAGTTATTTTAGACAAATTCAATGAAAATAAATTCAATCCTTGACCTGCCGAATATAACTTAGTAAATTTAAAAAACAATTTTTTTATCAAAATATTATTTGATCAAACAAACTTTCCACCATACCTACGTAATAAATTTTTTTCACCTAAATAAAACTTAATCTCATATTATAAAATGTACATAAAATAGAAGAATTTCTGTATAATAATATGATACTTAATGTCGTGATAGGCTAGCCCTGATAATACCTTTTCAAATTAACATTAAATTTGAATCCTCAAAACCGCAAAGAAAATCCTTCTTCGAAGAAACTAACCACAAAGCGTTCTACAATACGAAAATTTATAAAAAGGAATTCTCAAGGCATTTATTAAAAATTATTAATTAATTTTACCAACTTTCAAAGGCGTGTAAATGTTTATGTAGAGGCAGTCTTCTTGTCCAAATATTTCCTCATTTTCTAAATTCGTAGCGAAAAAATCTTTTTGAATGCACCAAGGAGGTTGTTCGGTAGCTTCTCGCACACCTATCCATGAATCTGGTGGTTGAGGAGGCTGGAAGAACAGAATCAGTTTATTATTAACTAATAAAGTAAATTAAAAATGTAAGACACTTTCTACATTCATTAATTTACAATTAATCGAATTCATGAGAAAATAGCGTCGAAAGAATTATTATTGGTGTGGAATACCTTGTCATGAGAGATATTCACACTAGAAGGTCTTCAACAGTATTTGCGTGTTCTGCCACTTCATACGATTAAGTATGGGAGAGCCAAATCCTCGGCGAACACTGGCGATTTTTGAGCCGGTTCTGAGAGTTTATATACCGAATTTGGCACACGCACACGGACACACATGCATACGTATGTATACGTAATTATGTCATGCGTTACGTCGTTTCTTGTCTCCGTTGAGATGATAAGAAACGACGCAGTGCGTTTGGTACCGAGTCGTGACATTACCGAGATCGTTATCAGGTAATTGATCTCGACTCGTACGATGTATCTTACCTGTACGTACGTACAGGTACGAACATACAAACGCATTCGTGTGAATTGGTTTAACGTCATAGAGACGATTATTGCCAGCCTTTGGGTGGCGACTGTCGTCGAGGGGTGCGAGCCCCTAAAACCTCATACGAGTAATGTCCCCACAATTGGTATAGAGATTGCGTTTTTGAAGCGGTGTAAATCACTTTCCAGAATTTAATTGTACACAAGCTCCATACAATAATTAGAAATACGTTTTCATGTCCCTCCCAAAAAAAAAAAAAAAAAAAAAAAACCATATAACTGACCTGAAAGATAAGGATAAAAAGAGAGACAGAGAAGCACAAGCCAAAAAATCAACCAAAACGGTTAAGAAAACTTGTAATATAGGTACTTATCGACATGAAAATGAAAAAAATTTACTTGACAAAGGAATGATTCAAATAACAAAAAGTATATCCGCCCGCTATTTATTATTTATCAACTGTTTAACATGAGAGTTAGATACCATAAATACAAAATAATATAGCTACCCAAGCATTAAAAATCACAATAATTGTGACCCGCCACTTTTCCAACTGTAGCTATAGAATGACACACATATGACAAATATTGGATAAAATTTCATAATATAGTGTCACAATTCCGTCATTATAAAATTATACAAGTGTTTCTTGTTTCTGATAACAATAGAATTGTGTCACATTGATGCCACCAAATGGGTCATTTTTCCTAGTCGCATTTGTGTCACTTTGCAGATCGAGTATGAATGTGACTATGCTTGTATCACGTAGGTATCCTCACATGCCTATCAACAAAACGTTCCACCCTTTATTTTTTACTTCCACACGACATTGTACAAAAATACGAATTTCTACAACCAATATTTTCAAAATAATTTGCAACCTAACTGCATGAACCGCATCTACTCTGCTCCTTGTGTCCCGTGTCGAACTGAATTCGTAAATTTTTTGAATAGCAATCGAATTTTACCTGAAATCTGAGATCACCCAGAGGAGGTTTGGCATATGGTATCCTTAAGAAAGCACGATATTCTGTTCCATTTCTCGATTTAAGCTTGAGTCCACGCAGTTTCCCTTGTCCGGTAGTGACGAATACCGAATCATCACCCCAAATACAATTGAATAGACTCACAAATAAAACGAATCTGTATAGAAATTCTTGACCATTTTGCTGAAAATATTTCTATGTTGTATAATGGGTATTACACTGACTTACCCTTTTACAACGATAAAATATGATATTGGTTCATCGAAAGAAAAATAATAATACGTACCTTATTCATAGTTCATACCTATTCAGACAGATGTAATTTAAAATGTTTGAAAAATGAATTAAGTTCATAAAATACTCATTTATTCAATATTACATTCAATTTCCATAAAAGAATAATTTTTACAAAAAAATAAAATAATATTACAGCGGACGAACTTTGTATTAATGCATATCAAGATACTGAGCTATATAAAACTTAAACTGATACGAGTCGAAAATTAGTGATTCAAAAAGTTGACCTGTATCGAAAGATTTACCACATGGGCTTATCAAGCACGTCATAAATTATTCGATTTATATAAGAGGAACGTTTTCCTGCTCTTCCTCCAACGTTTGACCTACCTTGTGGCAATTATGTCTTTCATTTATACTTACCTAGGTATCAGCATTTTCTTTGTAGTAAAATATGACAAATACTTTCTCTTTTAACTTCGTTTAATAACACTAAAAAGTATATACCTGCGGGTATAATGTTGATTCGAATCGATATAAATTCCTCAATTTGCAAAAATATTTCAATGTAGAATAAAATATTGATAAAAATCAAAAAATACAGCAGAAAAAAATCGTTTTATTTTGGCACCTGAAATTGCAACCCAATTTTTTTTTTTTTTTTGAAGCTGTTATAATTTTATTTTACCTGACAACCATTCTTATCCTGCCTCATAAGCAGTGGCGGATCCAGGATTTTGTCCAGGGAAAGGCGAAATTTTATTTTCAAGAATAGGTACTGATAAAGTATATAATGGTATTGAAAATCCGTTACAACGAACTTCAAGGAACTGTTAAAATTTGTTTGTTTTAACCGATGTTTATTGTAGCTGAAAATCACCTACAACAAACTGTTTGTTGTAGGGGAAGGTGGAGCAGGTTGAGACATGGGGCAGCTTGTCACACACTTATTTCTCAAAAACTATGAACTGTAGGTGGCAACACTGTATCACATTTTTACCTCCTTAGTATACTAACACTGAATCAGTATTAAAAGGTGTGCTCTGTCATTTTGTTTCTGTGCTGTGACATTTATGGGATAAAAACAGAAAATTTTCACGTTGTTTGTCCACGTTTTTATAGTAAAGTAATTTTGATTCGATTTCCAAGTAAGTTGTATTTTCTCATAATAATACCATGACTATTTATAATGAACCAACAATCATTTTTTTACAACAGATTTGTGTACCATTTTTTTCACATTTTTCATTTTGGGGTATGTTGAGACAAATTTTGGTGATAACGGTAACAATTACAATTTGATCATTTTTGTTAAGAAATTGGATTCCAATTGTGATGAGTATGATCTTATATGATGATAGTAGTCCTAAATAAACTCAGTGCAAATTTTTTCTTCGCTGCTTGATATACAACTTCGTAATACTGGTCTGAAAACGTCTCAATGTGCCCCACTCAAATAATTCCACCACAATAATTTAAAAATAAAGATGTTTGGTAAATATGATTGTAAATTTTCAAAATACAGACTTTGGTTGTTCAGCATGATAATTTCTTCTATTATTTTTTTATCACATTTATTTTAGCTGTCTCAAAGTGCCCCAATTTTTTTTTCTATATTGTGACAAGCTGCCCCATCAAATTTTCACTGGGGCAGCTTGTCACAAATTTTTCAAATTGGAATTTCTCTGTTTGTACAATTCTTGGAAAAATTTCTCATAGGTCTTTTGAAAGCTTACCCAAGTACCTACTAACTGCCTTATACGTACTAATTGCCTCATAGTTTAACTCGATAAGTGTAACAGGAAAGCTGCTATGGGCTTTCAAAAAAAAACATCTCAGCCTGCCCCACCTTCCCATAACCGATTTTTTTTTCTATGAAAATACGTAGTATATAGAGTAAAAAAATAAGTTACTGGTACAAATAGTAGAAAAGATTGTTGACCTCAATTTATTACCTACTGTACTTTAAAAAACATGAAATTAGAATACATACATATACATATATATAGCAACAGTACATTTGTGGTTCAAAATTGCAAGTGAATAGTATGTTTGTGGCTCATTTTTGGATCCACTTTCTACATTCCGGAACCACATTCTACATACTCTTTTTCTCAGTGAATTTTATTTTTTTTTAAGATTTTTTTACACCATTTTGAAGTGCTTGAAGTCACCAATCATATGCACTAGTCAAAATTCTCTTATGATGATTAGAAAAAGAGGAGGAGTTAGTTAAAGGTTTATTTTTCGGATCCACAAACATACACTAACCATCTTTCAACTGAAGATGTAGTGTTACTGTATGTGCACCTGCAGTGCTAGTGTTGCTTTGTATATACATTAGAAATGAGAAGTAGCTCAGTGACGTTTGGAGCACTAAAGTGGTTCAAAAATTTGACAACATAGCATCCAGTCATTAATGATTGAATTTTGCAGATGATAGGTACTACATGTGGTCTGGTAGATTTAAAATACTGGTGAGAAGAGCTACAAAAATTTGACAGTTTGAGGGCAAATGGAAATGTGCCAGAAGGGGAGAGCATATTCTCAGGGTATATGGGGCATGGTAATGGAACATTTTCCTGTTTACGTTTTTCCAAAAACCTCTCTTCTGAAAAACAAAAAAGTTTCCATATTGATATTAGCCAATTCTAAATAGTAGGTAACTTACTTAACATTTATTAATTCGTACATAGGTATGGAAGAGAATGAAACACAAAATAAAATATTTTAAGTTAATTTATCCAGAGGTTAAATGCGGCATATATATAATTCAAAAAAAATTTTTTTCGGACAAATTCTACAAAATGAAGTTATAAATAGGTCTTCCTTAATCGTTGAAAATAAAACTAAACGTAGTTATGTACCTACCTGCACTTAATAAGTATTGATGACAAATAAACGATAAATTATAGCGAAATTTTCATACTTTTTTCAGTGGTTTTTTGATTTTTAGTTTGGTTAGGGTGAAAAATGTATTTTTCTGGATGGTTCTATTTTCCTTTCGGCTGTCTACATGATTGTATCTATGCTCATAAGTATTAGGTTCATCAGTTCCTTGTAGTTTTATGATAAAACTTTTCAATTAGTGCCAATTTCTATAATAATTCCAGTCTTTGCATTTTTATTTTATGTTATTGTTTTTTTTTATGGTTGGTTGAAATTTTTTGTTTTATTTAATGCTTTTTTGTTTCATTTACATTTTCAACAGTGTAATTTTTGCACTAGTCATTTGTTAGATATGTGCCAACCTACCTAACTCAAAAGCTGTTTCATCAATTTTAAAAAAAATACACACCACCATGGGATCATCTTCTATAGAAATATTATTTAAAAAAATAGGAGTTCATCAAAATCGATACTCAGTCGCACAGGAGGTAAAAATATGCTGAAACGATAAAAGAATTATTTTTGGAAACATATCCATTTGGAAATAAGTACTTTGAAATTATAATTTGGAAAAAAAGGTCATTAGGAAAAAATGTTTTTGAAGGAAATGTTTTTGGAGATTTTTTTTTCTTGGAAAAATGTCCTGTAACCATGGGGCATGCACTGCATACACAGTCAGTTTAAAAAATAAATAAAATTCTCTATTCAATGGGTGGCGTAAGTAAAACCAAATTTATTTTAAAAAATGTAAAGATATAATATGAACTACTTTGATTTAATAATTATAAAAAGGCTGAGTTTTTTTCTACCATTAGTGCTGCAATTATGATAATTTTGAACAGTATTTTATACGTGTTAGTGTAGTGTGTCTAAAGAGTATTGAAAATATCCCTTATACATATACCTACATGTTGTGGGTTTCTGGGTATTTAAATTATGATTTATAGGAGAACTATATGATCAAGGTTATTGTTACAATATATTTCTACTCATATGATTCATCTCAATATCGCTACCCCTCAAATAATCTCTTTCAATTCAGAATATATTATGTATGGACAAATATTCACAATACCATATAACCAGCATATCAGTGTCTCACTCGCACATCATTTTATCGTAGGTACCCATCTCTTTCTGTCGCACATTCTAGACAGTCAATAGCTCTATCTCTTTCTAATTTTGTTAGGATGGCATTCCATCGTCACGCCATATATTTCATCACTTCACTTGTTCATTTGTAGAAAATTCTGGACTATCCCCTAAAATAAATAATTACAGTAATGAAAAAACAATATGGTAGAATGAAAATTAATGTTTTTCTCAAAATATTAGTTATGCTAGAAAAAGAAAAAAATAAATTTAAAAATTAAATTTAAGTTTATTGAAAATTTACCAAAAAAATTAATTTCTCCACAAAAATAGAATAAATTAATTTACATGTTTCTAAAACAAATTTGAGTGAAAAATAAACAAATTTTTTGAAACAAGCTATAAATAATGTAAATTGTTTCCATCACATTCATAACAAATACATACATAGTAGGCTTAAGAGGATATTGTATGAGGCATGTAAAGACAGTCCAATTGAAAAAGAAGTTTGTAAATATAAATTATACTTAGGCCTAATAATTAACTTAAATTTATTTTCATACTTTCGTTACCTCATTTACCTTTGGCTACTTATTCTATTGTAACCTTTACTGGAAATAGTATCTCCATAAGAATTTCTTTGCAATACTAAACAAAAAAGCAATGGTGGCTCTAGATTGCTCCAAATGGTAATTATTTAGTAATTACCTACTACAATGAAAAAACAATATGGTAGAATGAAAATTAATGTTTTTCTCAAAATATTAGTTATGCTAGAAAAAGAAAAAAATAAATTTAAAAATTAAATTTAAGTTTATTGAAAATTTACCAAAAAAATTAATTTCTCCACAAAAATAGAATAAATTAATTTACATGTTTCTAAAACAAATTTGAGTGAAAAATAAACAAATTTTTTTTTTTTAAATAACAAAAAATTTAAATTAAAAGGAATGAATTACAAGTATAAGTGGTGCTGTCAAAAGTGAGAATTTTCCTTACCTATATGAGATGATTTTATTTCAAAATTTCAAGACTAAAAAAACATTTGTAAGATACTCAATACTGATAGTTAATTAACCAATATGGATGCACAAAGGTGACAGTTTTTGAAAACATTAAATGAAAATTTCTATCTAGGTACCTATGAATATCTGTGTGAATTTTGAGCAACTACTATATGCACGTGTGTCACACACAATATTTTACAAAATCCCATCCAAAGAAAAAAGAAGTTGAACCAATTTAAATTGAACATTGTTTTTATGTAGCATAGAAGTAAATGACGTGGTGGTGCCCTCCTGTAAATTGCACATGAAATGTGAGATCCATTTCCAAACCTCACACCTGAAACTCTTTTTTTTTTAAAAAGGTATTTCAAATAGTGTAAAAAATTTATCAAGCCACGTGAGAAATTTGCCCATGTGTCTATACCACATTTATTAAACATTGTATTGAAATTCCCTACTTTTGATAGTGTAAAGGGGCATAAAAAAAAAGTTTTTGGGGTGAGTTTTGCAAAAAACAGTATATTATTGAAATATATGAGGAGTGGACTCCTCAACGAGGGATAAAAATGCTCCACCCCAGACCCTGAGCTTCCACCAGGGAGGGCTACAGCATGATTAGTTGTAGTTTTTGTCATTTTTTTCTCGATAAATAGGTGATATTCAATAAAACTAGTTCCAAGAAAATATAATGTGCATATATTTTAATTAAAACAGTTTCTCCACATTCTTTTAAGAAACTATCGTAAGAGCTGTCATACAGGTGGTAAACAATAAACTGTATTAGAAAAAATTCATAATAATCTGCATTTTCTTATTGAAAAGCTGAAAAGGACCATACATAAAAATGGCTAAAGAAATTAGCAGACTGATATTTTTAACAGTGTGTAAAAAATATTGCAGACTTGTACAAATATGGTGTCTCAAATAAATAGAAATGAGCCATTCAAAAAATCCGTATTGGAATATTGTAATTTTGTCATCATTAAATGGATTATAGGTTGGATCACTACTTTGAGAAGCAGGATCACTGCTCCGAAAATGTGATAGGCTGCTCTCATCGTCACTGCAGTTGTAGATTGATTTTTGGGCTGAAATTTTTTTTTACCATTAAAAGGATGAATAAAATAAATCTATGTAAATTAAAAAAATATGTAATAGCTACCTTGGACTAATGAGATGAAGAGTTTGCCTCTTGTTTCTGATTTTTTGCTGCTGATTTTGATGAAATAATGAGTTACTGTATGACTTGTTAATTTAATTATTTTTGAATGAACAAAATGCACTTACCAAAATCTTTTTCTTTGCATTATAACTAATTATATGCAACAACACTAAATATTAAAACAACTATCTCCACTAAATAACCAACACTATAAAATGCAATTCCAAAGACTGCAATAAACAGTTAGCAGCCTGTGCATCCATATATCATGTGTAACATATATTGTGGGTATCAAAGTGGCTCCTTCATGTTTGGCAACACAGTGGAAGACCAAACATACGGTTAGCATCAACAATATATACACTTTGAGTCACATTTGTATTGTGCATATTTGGAACCACAAACATACACTATATATATAGAAGAAATGTATATTAAAAATTTGATTTTCTTTACCCCTCTGGGGTTACCTCCACTAAACTCAGTGCCCCCAGTATATATATGCATTAATCATTAGTCTACATTTATTTTTTTGGTGGAGGACCAAATGTCTGTTACATATAGTGAACCACAATTTTTGATATGTATATATACACTTATTTTGGCAAAGATGAAAAATAATGTAGAATGTCGGTTTGTTTAATTTTCACGTGTTTAATATCGGTTATAACGAATTTCCCTTCTTTTTTGCTTCATAACTGATTTTTTGTAGCAAACAAATTTGTAGTATCTGATATATTTTTGCCTTATCTCTTATGCATTTTTGCCGGGACTTAAAGCTTAGTGTGTTGTAAACGGTTGTTCATTTTATCCTGTGTTTGTTCTAGTGATTTTCACTGTATAAATATCCTAAGCTGATATTTGTTTTCACCTTTTTTTTTTTTTTTTGAAGGCGAAGTGGAGGACGATAAATTACATTTTTTTGATGCCCTACTTTTCATTTGAATAACTTACCTACTTACATAATATTATGATGCTTATAATATTTTAATCATTTATGACGCAAGGTGTTATTTTACTTAGCTATTTTACTTGAAACTATAACAATTAAATTTCGATAGATAGATATGTTTCTTGAATCGAGATAGTTTTCTCACATTTTGAATTTGGGATTTTTTGTTGAATTGTAGATGAAAATTGGTACGCGGAGTTTATAGAAGAAGTACTGCTGCGCTGGATCTTCTTCTTTTATTATTTTTTTTTTTTTGCTGATCACTTTTTTTCTACGGGGAAAACGGAAGATTAAGAAATGTCGATACAGCTATTGCAATCGAATATTGATGAAAATTTGTTGAGACCACCAATCCTTCTCCCCTCTCACTCATACGAACACACGATTACATAAAATACATAATTTATTTATATCTATTCGCGGCTACAGTGCTCTACCACTTCCGCCGCTCATTCGTTCATTTCCGTTAACATTCGTTTCTCTCTCATAAATGTAGTTTGCTTAAATTATGTATCTTCTTCAAAATACACTCGCTTCTTGGATGGAACTTCGCTTAAATCTTCTTTTCTTGTTTCATCTCCGATCCTCATCCTCTATAAAATTATATCATATCGATATCAAAATATTTCAATTTTTACTATCACTATTATTGACCTAACATTTTTTTTTTTCGTATCAAGGAAAATTTTATGAGTACACGCACCTAACTTTGTTAGTGTGCCAGCGTAAAAATGAGCTGCATTGGCTGTAACCTAAATACTGTCCATAATCCCACTCAAAAATGAAAAACAAAAAAAAAAGAAGTAATTGAATATTTGATAAAACTGAATTATGTGAAACATAATAAATAATTGCTTGTCGAATAAAATAACACCTATAGTGCTTTGATAACAGATTTGTTTTTTCTTTCTAAAATATATCTTCTCTTGTTAGCAGTCGGGGATCATAATTTTTAGGGGCTCGGACCCCTCAGCGACGGTCATCCCCAAAAGTCTGGCTAATTTATTGCACTACACGTTAAATCACAATACACGAATTACTTGTTACACTCTTTAGGTAATTCATAGTTGTAGGACCACGAAGAATCCTACATGTGACATATTTCACACACACTAGCACACATACAACTAATTGACCATAAAGTAGAATAATATTTAACGACTGCGTCAGAAGGAGGTATTGTGTTTGACTCTGTTCCTGGCAATCTAACAAAATTTTGTGCCACTCTACAGCATTCAATATTCATCATACAAATATGAAATAGATCTCAAAAAATTCGTATTTTCAAGGTGAGTAACACTGGCAAAAAAAAATGAAAAATTCCCCATACAAGACTCACAATTTTTATTAAAAATTTGGGGATTTTTTCAACACAAAAAGCAACATAACCAATCACAATCCAAGATTCAACATATATGGAAAAAACGCATGTTGATTGGGTCTCCCAAAAGTTCTTATAATTATATAAATATTTCAAATTTCATCACTTCTCCCAGTAATATATTAGCACCATTAGCTGTATTATGTGGGATTGGCTCATTTAAAGTTTGCTGATATCTGCTTAATAATAGTTATAATGAAAAATAATATCAGGAAGAAATATGTTGGAAAACAAACTGTGACTGGCTCATTTAAAGTCCGTTGATATATCTGTTTCAAAATAATAATTATAATAAAAAATGAAAATACCATGTTTCCAGAATTTTCTTAAACCAACCAATCAAGAAGGAGTATTAAAAAATGAACTGTGATTGGCTCATTTAAAGTTCGTTGATATATCTGCTTCAAAATAATAATTATAAGAAAAAAAGAAAGTACCATGTTTCCAGAATTCCCTTTAATTAACCAATCCAAAAGGTGTACTGAAAATGAACTATGATTGGCTCAATTTAAAGTCCTTTGATATATCAGCTTCAAAATAGGTAATAATTATAAGAAAAAATAAAAATACCATGTTTCCAGAATTCCCTTAAACCAACCAATCAGGAAGGTGTTCTGAAAAATGAACTGTGATTAACTCATTTAAAGTCCTTTGATATATCTGCTTCAAAATAATATTTATAAGGAAAAATAAAAATACCCTCTTTCCAGAATTCCCTCAAACTGACCAAACAGGAAGGTGTACTGAAAAATGAACTGTGATTGGCTCACTTATGGTCGTTAATTGATCACTTATATATAATTATATTTCATATCCCATCATAGGTATCAGTCAGCTTTTTATATCTCTGTGTGCAGGTCTATATTATGACGGACTGTGTGTGGAGGTATTATACTTACCAAATTGTTGCAAAAGTGCTGAATAAATACACAAAAATACAAGCAAAACTGAGGCGAGGTCTAACTTTTACTTTCAACAAGAATCATTAATTTAGAGAATATCAGATAGGTATGAAAATAACTGAAAAAAAATGTATATACCCCTTTTTTCACATTCTCTTTGTTAACATTTTATAGTTAAAATCAATTTTAAAGATCTAATTAGTTTTTTTAATATTTTATTAAAATATTGAAATTTACTCATTGACCAATATTAAAATTTAAATAAATTCGAAGTTCCCTACTGACCAATAAGAAAATAGGTATTAATTAAGAAAAAACAATAGGCTGGAAATGAAATTTAATGTTAAATAAATATTGCAACACAACCAAGCACCTGTTCCTTGAATTTTTGGTATTAGGTATTTCATCATTATCAGAAACTGTGAAGGTAAAAAAGAATCGTAGAGGATTGAAGCAACGAGAGAAACAAGGGAAAATATTAAAGATTCGCACTAAAAAATATTTGCAGCAAAAAAATTGAGAAATAATTAAATTTTTGAAAAAAAAATGAAACCGACTACGTTTAGGAACATAAAACATAATAGAACTAAAATGTTGAAAACAAGTTTTCTTGGTTTTGTAATAGTAATTTTTTATAGAATTGATTTACAACTAACGCAGTCGCTAGCACAAATATCTTTCAAGTTACATACATATATACATACATATATATATATATATATATAATATATATATATATATATATATATATGTGTGTGTGTGTGTGTGTGTGTGTGTTGAAAAGTCCGAGATCTGGACCTCTAAATAAAAATTATTTTCGACAAACATAAGACAGAATAATGACGTCACAAGTTCAGACAAATTATCGAGAGACAAAATTCGAATTCGGACATTGTATTATCCGAATTCGAACTCGTATTCAGATGAAGACATGAAGACAGAAATAAAATCTGATTCTCTTTCAGGCAATTATAACGTATTTTATTTCAGCGACAACTTAACCAAATTCAGACAATTTCAGACAATAATTTGGTTCGATCCGACAGACTGGCGCCATGAAATATATAGTAAATGAAGACGAATCGAATGGAAGTAAAAACCCATCGCCGAACATGAATGCAGCCAACCTTTTTTATCTTTGCTCGCTCCACGCTTTGCTTGCGGTTTGCAGTCATTTAATATATTTTATTATATTGTGCTTTATCAGTCATCCACGTGCGCTTTTTGCCTATTGTATGTCGACGTATATTAATTTCCAATATCTGTAATTTCATTGGCTGTAGACATTTTGGTAATTCCTCTCGCTTATATTATCGACATCGTATGTTTGAAGGCAATTAGCAGACAATAAGTGGGGAAATTTCCTTGACAAGAAAAACTCATTTGTGAAGACGAATTCTAATTTTAATTCACTCTCGATTTTGCACTGGCGACACCCGGTACTAGGTTCGTCTTTGCAAATGAGTCCTTCTTGTGTAGGCGGATGACAGCTAAATCCAAATCACAAGTCGTAAGTCTAAGTCCTCACGTTAGGCAATTTTAATAAGTGTACCATCCACGGATGTAGAATATGATTCAACCGGTTCTACCTTGAAGACAACTAGGATGTTAGTTTGTGTTCCAGATAGGTTCAGTTGAAGACAAAGGCTAATTAGGGATGTTCGTTCGTCATGAAGGATCAGTAGTGACGACACGCAAGGCATTCTTAGTTTCGCCAGTTGTATATCGCACTTCAAGGCGATCTTTTAAAAACACCTGCGAGATGAAGTTTCCGTCAACAATACGATCAGATGAAGTTCCTGGCATCTGCTAGGAGGGAAATTTGGTGTGTTGAAGACAAATTCCAGACAAGCTTGGTTCGAGATGACTGCCTTGCTCTGTCACATAAAGGCCGCGTAGAGCCTTCTTTTGCGCATAGTGGATTTGATTCCATCTATGTTAGTATTTCTCTCACCTCACCCTCATCTAGAACCAAAAGCTCCGAGACCTAAAGTTTCATATTAGGAGTCTTTTACACAACATAACCATCACTCATGAAGACACACAATTAGGTGAAGACACAACTACTTTTTGATGGTTTCTCCTACTTGTTGTCTGTAATAGCTTTTTTTTTTATCTTTTTATTTTTTCCGCTACATACTATGCTTTGTTCCGCTTTGTCGACACTATAGTTCCTTTGTAATTATAGTCTTTGACAAAATAATTCTGCTGTTCGTTTTTGTAGGTTTCGAACCTTGTATGGATCGAAACTTTGTTAAGCTTTTCTTTCCACACAACTTAGCTTATTGCTGATTCGTCATATTGATTTGCTGAGGTATGAAGACAAAAGTAAGCTGCGTTTTGCCGTGTCTGATGAAGCCTAATTCACGTCAAGAAGAATTCAGCCGTAGGACATAGTCATAGTCAAAAAATAAAATGTCTTGAAGACACAAGTCAAGACCCCCCGAATCAGTGTTTCGGCGGTATGATGTCCTAACTTTAGGACATTATGACGTCATTAGCATTTAAACACCACTATACATTAAAGGTTGACTTTATGACACGTATGAGAATCGATTTCATTTGCCTCACATATTATTGGCGACTGTGGCAGGGATCGATCTCGGACGCCTCATAAAATATGGCGACCGTGACAGGACTACTAGTTTTACTAGTTAGCCCAGAGACACGAAAATGCCGAAGCCTTCCGTTACCTACAGGCCTACTTCTATTTGAGTTCTTTCGACAAAAGCTAATTTTGAAGACAACTTGAAGTGAATTTCGTTAACTTCATTCAGCTTACAACATGTCTCATAGGTTTCAATGCCGACAACATTGTTCTAAGTTTCTCTCTAGTAGAATCGAGTGAAGACAAAATGACGACAATTTACTAATGGAATTCGAAGTTAGTAAATCTTTTTCGAAAGAAAAATCTGTCATTTTATCAAGGTTGTAAACCCCCGATACTGGGTTTGCTGGCGACCGTGATGGGGCCGTTTTCTCCTTTTGGCCTCATCAAAATTCCGATAGATGAAGACAATTTCACCTTCACCTTTTCATCTATCGACGTAATTCTCAGCAAATTAAAATCAGCAATAAGTTCATGAAGACATGAAGACAAACAGCAGAACACTCACACTTGTTTTCCACATTCCGTTTCCATGTCACCTCATTCTTATGCATTTCTTATATTTCTTATGTACTTTTTATTATGTCCTTTTTCTCTTATGTATTTTCTTATGTATTTCTATTATGTGCCTTTTATTGTGTCCTTTTATGCATTCTCTTATACATTTCATTTCCATGTATGTTTTATTACATCGTCTGTGGTGACAGACAAATTTGACAAAGAATTTCTAAATTCTATTTTTTTTCCCTTTTTCCCCTTTTTGGATCCTTCCATTCCTCACGGAATATGAAGACATGAAGACAAATTCTACAAAATAAATCGAAACTTGTGATTTTTCGAATTTCGAAAACTCTAAATTTCTCTCCAAATGACGAGAAAAATCACAAGAAAAAGACCACAATTCATGAAATTAGTCAAGTCTCGAAACTTCCATTTGGTCTATGGAATAGAACTTGTCAAAATCTGTAGTCATTCAAGTCGAAATTCAGTTGGAGACAATGGAATACGAAATATATGAAGACATGAAGACAAAATCACAATTTTCAACATTTTATGTTGAACAAGTTTTTGCAGCAAACACTTTTACCCCGCACAAAATTCGATAGAATGGGTAAAAAAGGCGAGAATACTGAAACACATGAGATAAGACATCAGAAGACACACATCTCAACTCAACAATGGATTGGATTTTCCAATCAGAAGACACACGTGGACAAGGAACACATTTTTGCAATCAGAAATCATTCAACAGCTCTACCTGGAAGCAGTAACATCTATCTCCAAGTAAGCAAAGACTTTACTTTAATTTATTTTTCAAAGTGTTTGTCAAAATGTTCGTGTTTCTTTCCGTGTACTTTGCCGCTTTTTATTAAACATTCCGCGATTCGCGAAGTAATAAGAGTGCCTTTTTCCGCCTTTTTCAATCATATGAAGACAAATTCATCTTCAAATAAAATTTTTTATTAAATTTTATTTATTTATTTTTTTTTGAATTCGCTTTTTCGAAAAGTGTGTCGACATTCGCGTTTTCTTAAAAAACCAAACCTTTTACTTTCAATAAAGTTGAACTTGGAGTCAGTCGTGCGTATTTCGAAAACTTTTTCAAAATTCATCTCCGCGCTCGAAAATTTAAATCGCGATCCTCTCGTACTCGCGTTAATCTGAAAACAAAAACCAAAGCAGATTATCCGTCCTCGACAACCACCTCCGAAGATCCGGAATCCTCTGCCGACACAAAAATGAGTAGCAGCACCACTTCAGTTGCTAATTCATCTGACGATAATTGGTGAGTTTTTACATTTCAATTAACTACCTTTTGTTCAAAGTGTTTTTGTTCAAAGTGCGCTAACTCGATTTTTTATTTACGACAATTCGAAATATTTTTATTTTTATTTTTCGATCTTTCGAAAAACATTTTCGTAAATATTTCGAAAATTTTATTTGACTATTTGTTCGTCGATAGTAATAGTACATTTTTACCATTTTATTTGACGACAAACATTTGAAGACAACTTATTCTCGTATATTTCTTGCATACTATTTTTATATTCTTGCATATATTTATTGTGTACAATATGAGTGAATCTGGTCAAGATAATAATGTAGACGAACTTGCCTCAAATGATGAAGACAATTTATTAGAGTTAAGCCTTACCACTTCTAATCCTATGACGACAAATCAACCTGTAGTCACAACAGTAGCCACCGTTGCAACCAGTCATTTTAGACAACTTTCAAGTTCTGATAAGTCTAAAATCCCTGTAATGACGACAACCTCATATGTTCCTGGTAGACTCAATCTACCACCTTTCAATTTTCCGCCACCTCAACGGTTGAAATCATATACACCAGGCTATGTCCCACCTACCCCCGAACAAGTTAGGCTAGCCGCTCTATGGGATCAATATGTTAGAGAAAGTGCTGCGAAAATGGAGGAAACAGACAAGGAAAATTTCATGGCTAGACAAGAAGAAAAACGCCAACCTTTGACGACAATGCAATTAGTTCAAGTCATTGAAGACATTCATGGTCAGTTAAGACAAGTCACCAAACAAAGAGACGAATTACGTGAAGTTAGACAATTTAATCGTGACGAAGATATTAGAAAATTGCCGACACAAGAAATTCCATTCAATGCTGTCAGAAATCAAAGTATATTGTCGACACAACATGATACTAATAGTTTCATTAATAATACTTTGTTAGACAACACCACTTCTTTCGACAATCGTGTCAGATCTCAGTCAACATTGAATCATCCTTCAGTTCACTTTTCTGACACATGTACATCATCTCATTGTCATTCAAACCCGCAAATTTCTTCAAATATTAGCCAAATGAGAAACATACCTGCAGACACAAATACATCTATTCCTCATTGGATGACAATGCCACCACCAAAAATCAATTCCACATCCTATGAAGACAAAGAAATTACCCAAGGCATGGCGACAATTAATATAGGAGGAAAACAATATTCTATCCCTATAAATAATGAACTGACAAATCTCATTTCTCGTAATGAACCCTCAGTAATTCCGCCATCCACATCGCAATTTAGTTATTCAAATATTGAAAACAAATCTCGACACAATATGACGACAAACACCCATTATTCGAATATTAAAAAGCCAAAAGTTCAAGTTTATAATGACGATTCAGATCAGGAAGACTTCGGAGAATATCCTCAAGCCTATAAACCCCGAGATCTCGAATTGTTAAACGCCTATGAAGACAATACTTTAAGTAGCAATTTAGCTTCAAATAGTAATGCAGGCAATCCAAATGATAGAGAAAACTCCTCTCGAGTTCTCGATCCAGTTCATATGAAGCCATACACTGGAAAAGCAGACACAAGGTTACCAATCACTTTTATTAAGGAATTTGATGGCCTAACTAAACATATGACAAACGACATGAAACGTGCTCAAATATTCCAAACAAGGCTCGATTTCACTAAGTTCCCTATAGGCAGTACCCTTCCGTTCAATCTAGGATATGCATTGTGCAGACAAAGATTCCTAGATACTCAATGGTGCATGACAAGCAGAACTAGGGAAGTGAAGACAATTGAAAGTTTGAAATATGACAGCCGAACATTTGTAGACGAAGCAGATTTTGTGACACACTGCTATATTAGACTAATGGAGACACAAACAGTCACAATAGGACAAGTTATCTCTATTTTATGTCCCAAAGTTCCATTCCATCTTCGAGCTCATCTGCGAGGAAAAGATTGGAAAAATGCGCAACAGTTTGCTAACAGAGTCAGATACTTACAAAATCTTTCTGGAGACAATTCGTGAAGATACAGAACTTGAAAAGTTTGAACAAACAGAAAAAGCAATGAAACCAGCAGTTTCTTCGACATTCACTATGTCAATGCTGACATCGTCAATATCTGCAACATACAAACAGGTGTTAACGAAACTAATAAAGACAATTACAATTATAGACAACAAATAAATGGACAATGAAGACAATTTGATCTCAACCCATCAGGTTAAGATCAAAAAACCAACTCCATCAGTGTCGACAAAACCTGTGAAGTCATTATCATCATAATCACCATCTTATAACAATCCTCATTCATTGACGTCAGCACATCTCGTGTTTGGGATCGTAAAATTGGTCGTTCAATTTCAATCAGCGGACGATCAATTCCATACATGCAGATTACCGATTTACTAAAAGTCCTGCCGACAGTCTTCATGACACACGCAAAAATAGCATGCAGACCCATGATAAGACAAAGTATACCTGTACCTGTCAACGCTCACTTCGATTGGCATATGAAGTATTCCATCTGCGGATCTGAATTCTTCGATCGTGACGGCAAACGAATCATGAAGGTGCAGCCATATACATTCCACATCCCCTACGGAATGTTCAAAAACTTTAAAACCGACAAAATCGTTAATATTAAAATTAAGCTTGAACACAATGACGACGCAGAGATCGACTTTGATATTCACATTGTCGACTCATCAACATTCCACGCCAAACATATTATATTAGGCCAAGATTTCATTTGACAACATGTTTGGTGGACAAGTCAAGACAGTCAACCCCACAAACGTGTCATCACCAAACAAATGTTGAAGTCAGGTTTCAAAACAGGCAAAATATGTATGATTGACGACATTGGAAATGCTTCTGTCGACAAATGGGAGAAGAAGATCTATCACACGCCGTAAAGATTTTGAAGACACAAAAATAATTGTAATTTATTGTAAATTTACATAATTATAGTATGAAGACAACACTAATGTAATATAATTTTTACTTACTTGTAATCTATTTCATTAGTAATCCATTCTCCAGCCAGTTAATTAGACAAATTCCACGTGAAGACAACACATATTGTAAGTTCACGATATTGCATGAAGACAAAATAAGACAAGTCCGTTTATCTAACTTAGATAAACCCGGACTATTTTTCATACCTAACAATCGTAATTAGGCCTGACTCCTAGATATAACCACTACCATACGTAAGACAAATTTTCTCTGACAACAAGGAATTAGGAATTAAGCAAAATAAAACTAAAACATCATCTCCTCAGTTATTTCCTTTCCTTTCAGATGAAGACACACCTCTTTCCTTGCAGACACATCAAATTTACTTGAAGACATAATTTTTATTTCCAGGTAAATCTCTATACTCCAAAATTTACCATACATTTTCCGGTCCAGTTGGACAGTCAAAGTGTGGGGGGGGTATGAGAAGTCCGAGATCTGGACCTCTAAATAAAAATTATTTTCGACAAACATAAGACAGAATAATGACGTCACAAGTTCAGACAAATTATCGAGAGACAAAATTCGAATTCGGACATTGTATTATCCGAATTCGAACTCGTATTCAGATGAAGACATGAAGACAGAAATAAAATCTGATTCTCTTTCAGGCAATTATAACGTATTTTATTTCAGCGACAACTTAACCAAATTCAGACAATTTCAGACAATAATTTGGTTCGATCCGACAGACTGGCGCCATGAAATATATAGTAAATGAAGACGAATCGAATGGAAGTAAAAACCCATCGCCGAACATGAATGCAGCCAACCTTTTTTATCTTTGCTCGCTCCACGCTTTGCTTGAGGTTTGCAGTCATTTAATATATTTTATTATATTGTGCTTTATCAGTCATCCACGTGCGCTTTTTGCCTATTGTATGTCGACGTATATTAATTTCCAATATCTGTAATTTCATTGGCTGTAGACATTTTGGTAATTCCTCTCGCTTATATTATCGACATCGTATGTTTGAAGGCAATTAGCAGACAATAAGTGGGGAAATTTCCTTGACAAGAAAAACTCATTTGTGAAGACGAATTCTAATTTTAATTCACTCTCGATTTTGCACTGGCGACACCCGGTACTAGGTTCGTCTTTGCAAATGAGTCCTTCTTGTGTAGGCGGATGACAGCTAAGTCCAAATCACAAGTCGTAAGTCTAAGTCCTCACGTTAGGCAATTTTAATAAGTGTACCATCCACGGATGTAGAATATGATTCAACCGGGTCTACCTTGAAGACAACTAGGATGTTAGTTTGTGTTCCAGATAGGTTCAGTTGAAGACAAAGGCTAATTAGGGATGTTCGTTCGTCATGAAGGATCAGTAGTGACGACACGCAAGGCATTCTTAGTTTCGCCAGTTGTATATCGCACTTCAAGGCGATCTTTTAAAAACACCTGCGAGATGAAGTTTCCGTCAACAATACGATCAGATGGAGTTCCTGGCATCTGCTAGGAGGGAAATTTGGTGTGTTGAAGACAAATTCCAGACAAGCTTGGTTCGAGATGACTGCCTTGCTCTGTCACATAAAGGCCGCGTAGAGCCTTCTTTTGCGCATAGTGGATTTGATTCCATCTATGTTAGTATTTCTCTCACTTCACCCTCATCTAGAACCAAAAGCTCCGAGACCTAAAGTTTCATATTAGGAGTCTTTTACACAACATAACCATCACTCATGAAGACACACAATTAGGTGAAGACACAACTACTTTTTGATGGTTTCTCCTACTTGTTGTCTGTAATAGCTTTTTTTTTTATCTTTTTATTTTTTCCGCTACATACTATGCTTTGTTCCGCTTTGTCGACACTATAGTTCCTTTGTAATTATAGTCTTTGACAAAATAATTCTGCTGTTTGTTTTTGTAGGTTTCGAACCTTGTATGGATCGAAACTTTGTTAGGCTTTTCTTTCCACACAACTTAGCTTATTGCTGATTCGTCATATTGATTTGCTGAGGTATGAAGACAAAAGTAAGCTGCGTTTTGCCGTGTCTGATGAAGCCTAATTCACGTCAAGAAGAATTCAGCCGTAGGACATAGTCATAGTCAAAAAATAAAATGTCTTGAAGACACAAGTCAAGACCCCCCGAATCAGTGTTTCGGCGGTATGATGTCCTAACTTTAGGACATTATGACGTCATTAGCATTTAAACACCACTATACATTAAAGGTTGACTTTATGACACGTATGAGAATCGATTTCATTTGCCTCACATATTATTGGCGACTGTGGCAGGGATCGATCTCGGACGCCTCAGTGTGTATATATATATATATGCATATATATATATATAAAATCCAAAATTTTTAAATGAAGCAATTAGATTTCAATTTATTACATATTTCTCTGATGCAATTTGTGGTAAATTTAACATAGATTTTACAATATTCTAATACACAGCATTATTACATCTATTTAAAACATTGGGGTGTCAATTGTTAAGAATGTTTAAATTACTTATATACCTAGTGTGTTGAAAACTCTCCACTTGCCTATTGATTTCAATCCAGTATTGATCTTATTAATATCAAAAGCTATTTGTGCCAGCGACTGCGTTAGTTGTAAATCAATTTTAGAAAAAATTACTATTACAAAACCAAGAAAACTTGTTTTCAACATTTTAGTTCTATTATGTTTTATGTTCCTAAACGGATAGGTTTCATTTTTTTTTTTTTCAAAAATTTAATTATTTACTTACTTACCTTCCTAGGTGTGACTTCATTTCACTCACACTGGCACACTTACAAAATAGAGCGTACCCAGTAACGAAATAGTATATTCTTCTCTTACCAATAGTTTTCGATTTTTTTCAAATCACTTCTATGCATGAACCCGTAAATCTTTCGAAATAAAATTGTGTAGAATGATGGAATTTATAATATATTCGATGTCTGTACGAATTTCGTGACCTACTGGTTTAACAACTACGAATTTTAAAACATTTAAGCCCCAAAGATTAAACATAATAGGATGTAATAGACGAACCAGAGACCGATCTGAACCAAAAACAATAGGATTTGTTCTTATGTAGATCTAAATAGGTGTAAGTATCAAATTTCAAGACCTTCGGATAAAAATTGCGACCTGTAAACAGGTCAACAGAAATGTATAAAATATACTGTATAATATATGAATTTCAGCTAATAGTGCCGGAATTTTCCTAGGCTCATGAAGCGACAAACGAACCTACTCTCAACACTGGGTCTCAAAACAAGACCAATTTTAATGTGTAGATTTTGTTCGAAAACCTACATAAAAACGGAAAACCAAAAGTACCCGACAGTTGCCGTATCTTCTGCTCGTCATTCCTAAAGAAATGTACACAATAATGAGTTTGTCATTTTATTAAAAATATAATACCTATGTAATAAGGCCTATCATTTACAGCTAAATCTACCAAATAGTTATTTCGAGCGTCATAACACGAACAATATAAATATATCCGAATTCACCCGAACGAATAATTTACTCTAGAGTTTGAGACGTTAAAAAGAATAAAAGTTTTCTTAAATTAATTATGTACGCAGATATTCGTTCGTTGAGAAAAAGTTGCAGAAAAAAAACGTGACATATTCTTTAAAAAAATAACAAATTAATTCGTAAAATTAGTATTAGCCTATAGTTCAGTTTTTATTGAAAATTTTTTCGTATAGTAACTCGTTTCGGTCAAAATATCTCTCCAAAACGTGTATCTACCCCAGCGTAATCTTTCTTTCGTGACATCTTCTGTGGATTTTATGTGCAGGAACCTGAAATATTTATTCGATATTGGCCATTCGGTTTGTTTTGTGCTTGGATTTCTGTAATTAGAGTCAAAAGAAAAAATCATTAGTTAATATTGGTTACAGTAGGCATCTACGTATATTAGCTAAACATTTTGCTCAACAGTAGTTGGATAGGCCGCCTAAAATTGTTGTTATTAATTCATTAATAAAGATACAAAGAAAACCAATAATTAACTTACTAATTAGGTACGTAGGTATTCTCGCGGGGCATGAAAAAATAATTCTGCGATGGCATACAAATGTAAAGGAGTGAAGGACCAGTCTCAAATAGCATCTGTCACCAATATGGCGTCTAATGAAGATGTTTTGCTGACCTATTATTTCGTTATTCATTTCGTACTAAATATGATAATATTTTAGAGATGCCGATTTTGTTGAAACCACCAATCTTTCTCCCCTCTCACTCCTGTGAACACTCGACTATATCTTAAACACTTTTTTATATTATTGGTCGCGGCTACACTGATACACTGTTCCATCGCTCACTCGTTAATCTCCGTACATCTTTGTTTATCTCACTCAATCTGTACTTACACTCATCAAACATGATTGATGTTAAATACACACGCTTCTGAGATGTTACTTTGGTTAATTCTTTATTTCACATTACAAAACTTCTTCTTCATCGATCCACATCCTCTATAGATTTTACTGAGAATTGATAAGTTAATACATAATTATAAAGTTCCTTGCCTTCGACTATAATATGTAAAAGGTCGACTTTCAGAAGGTAGTACTAAAATCAAAAAACAAAACCTCTAACATAGCTATACTTAGCTGGAAAACCCAGTTAACTGATTTCCATCCATGATTCACAATTTCAAAAAAAAAAAAACTAAATTCTTAATACCTGGAAAAACTGTGTACAAATATCGATAATCTATATCTGACAAACATAATATCAATATATTGATATTTCGATTATTGCTATTTTTAAAAATTATTAAAAACTATCGATAGTTATCAATATCTTTAACAAAAGTATCGATCTATCAATGTTTCATTGCTGAAAACCGATTTTCCATTAATTCATTATTTTATAGTTTTCTTGGAAACTACCAAACCAAGAGAAACCAAACTCTCGTCACATCCGTTCCCATATAAGGAATAAATTTCATGAAAATTTTGTCCCTGTCCCTTCGATAGTTTTCTATGAACGATAAACACAAAATTTTTTTCAAAAATTTTTCTTCTTTGGTTTTATTACAAAATACCTAATTAATAGGCATCAAACTTACATCAGACTTGCACCTACATAAGAAAACTCTATCCAGAAAATTTCAGCTTGATTCCTTTTTTTGTTTTCCAGTTTTATTGCCAACCACTGAATTGATAAGCACCAAACTTCTTTCAGACCTTATCCTATATGAAAACTATCTCATTTTGGGCAATACATACATACATAATATATACAAACATACATACATACATACGTATATACGTACATACATACATACATACGTATATGCGTACATACATACATACATGGAAATATTACGCATTAAAAAAAATTATGTCAAAATCAATCATTTTATTTTCTCATGAAATGGATAATTTTCATCATCCCTCCTAACCCTTCTGTGAAGTCAGTTTTATTACACCATTTTCAAACAAACAGGGTATTAAGACAGGACATGATATTCATGGTCAGTTTCATTCTATCTGCAACTTTTAAGTAGGTTTTCTACAAAACTCTACTCATTAACATTGGTATCATGAAATGACCTTGGGGTAGGAATAGATAGATTTTTCATTTCATGACTGGAGGAAAATTTTGGCACCTATAACTCAAATTCATGTATATACCTATATTTATCTCTATAATAAAGGTACAAGCCGTTTATTACTTCACAAAATTATTTCCCTGATATTATTTTCCCCATTATTTGCTTGATGGGCATGAGCCACTACCAACACAGACACAAAAAAAAATGTTTTTTGTCTTCTCTGAAACAACAAATTCTACAGTGACACTAGAAAAAATCCTGGGCTGGCACAAGCCAAAGCGCTGTGGAGTGGCACTTCAGGGCTTGTATTATTATATGTATTCGAGTAAAAAATATGTACAAGTCAATTTCTTATTACCACGGTACAGGTTGCAATTTTTGTTCAATATTCAAGAAATTTTTAATGAACATAAGTAGTCTACTAAGCCATGAACCTAACATATTGATTTTGGTGCCGATCTGACAGATAGTACTTCCTCTAACGCTATTTTCGTTTCTATTTTGGCTATAAAATCCCTTATTTTAAACCAATAGCTATAGAATTTAGAACATATTATATTCAAGATCGTTTCTTATAACATGCTATCAAGTTTGATGTGGATCACCCGGAGGGCAATTCCTTAACAATATTTTTATTTTGTCTATAAAATTCCTAATTTTTCATCAATAACTTCAAAATTTGGAACAAACATTTATTATAATTTTTACAAACATGCTATTAATTTTGGTATGGTTTGGTAGGACGAACTTATACTACAATTATTTTTGATATTATTTTAGATACAAAACGCTTGATTTTGAACCAAGGTGACTAAGAAATTTGCAAAAAATATTTACTATAATTTTTTGCAACATGCTACCAATTCTGATATGGATTAACTGGAAAATACTTTCATAAAATCAATTTTTGTTTTGATTTCAAAAGCAGTAATGATTTTAAAAATCAACAGTTACAGATAAATATAATGATCTATTATCAACTTTTTAGCAACTAATTTTCTACTTTTTGAAAAGTTACATTTTCCAACAGATCTGCTGTTGCGTTAAAAACTTTTTTTTGTTTAGCTGTCAAATTCAGAAAATCTGTGAGTTATTTCAACTAGTATGAATGAAAATTTCCAAAAAATTGTAAAAATTTTACACTAATTCTGAAAATTTTTTGATGCTTGGCTATTTTTTATTTTTTTCCAAAATTCATTTGAAGTTTAATAACATAGTCAGAACACGACAGATTTACTCTTAAAAGCACAAGAAGCACTTGATTGCTAAATGAGACAAAAATATTTATCTTTAAATGTTCCCAAATATGTACAAAAATTCACATGTTTCATAATTTGTGAGAACGAGAGGAGGGAATTGAAAATGAATAAAAAAAAATAAAAAAAATAAAGAGCTGTTCATTTTTTATTTTATTTCATTTTCCTATTCCTTCTGTAAACAACGAAGCAACGTTTCCACTTTATTTTTCATTGCCACTTTCTCCTTCTACTTTTTTTATCGTTTTTATCCACCACCCCTTCTCTTACAATTCAAGCATAAAACATTGACAAAAATTAGGTGGACTTTTTCTCAAACTGACTAGGAAGCATTTTCGATGCCAAAAAAATATTGTTTTTTGTTATAGTATTCAATATCTGAGCTACGATCGACCAATTGGAGATGAGGCGCTTGTTGTAGTCAGTAGGTAAATATTTTCAACGTTAAAGAATATTATTTTTGAGTATCTTTCTCATAAAACACAAAAATTATTATGAATTTCTTCATTATCTGATTATCGACTCTTTGGTTGAGAATAATCATAAATTAAAACTTAATTTTTTCCAAAATTTAAAACACAATCAACATAGGTAGTGATATTTTCATAAGCTAAATAGGAATAAATAGTTTTCTACTTTATGACTTCGTTTAAAGATGATCTATCAATAAAATAATATTCTTCGGTATCTTAAACAAAAGAATTTGAAAACTTTTTCTCATATCTAAATTCCTTTGAGAAGCGAATTATTCTCACCCCGTTTGCACGAAATTAATCCAATACTTCATCATCCGTCTTGAAACGAACAAGTCATAACCTTTTCTAATGTCTTTACGTAGTATAGGAATGCCAAAAAAGCTAATCAAGTCGTCCATGTGTGAGACTCCTGCAAAAATCATAAATAGTGAATGTATCAACAATATTCAACATTGGCTACATATATAGCGTATTACAGCATTAGGTCCATTAGGATAACCAGCGTTAAATGATAGTTACCAAAATCATGAAGAGCTTTGCCAGATACATTACTGAACGATATTTCATTTTTGTGGTCATAGTAATATAAATATACTACGTCTGTATGTCGCCTAACAGATTCCACGCAAGGATATAGAAAATTTCCATCGGTTAGCATCTGAAATCATTAAAAAAATATTATGTAGTTATGAATTTCGGAGTTGGCTAACAATTATTCAATTAGTCTCGTCTAAAAACCATATAAATTAACTTTCTATAGGCAATGTACTTACATTAATTAAACTTTGTAGCGTGTTGAAATCGATTCTTTGGTCTTTGAAATAGTATTCTTTTATCTCCTCACTAACTCGCAAACTTTCCTCGTACGTCAGCCAATGTACATAGGAGAATAAGAGAGGAAAAATTCGATAATCCAAGTCTTCAATTTCCTTCATCAAATGGCCATCATTTGCTGCCCATCCTGGAATGAAAAAAAAAAAAACTAATAATTTTGTGAATCATCAATAAATAAAAATATAACGGAGATACTTGGCGGTACATTATTATCCAATAAATTAAATTTCCAAGGTTAAACAATTAAAATAGCTTGTTTAACCGATAGAAATTTATTATACAGGCTTAGGCTACTATTTTATTTGAATTTTTCTCTAGCACTGGGTTGCCTACGAATAGATTTTACTGAGAATGGGGCTCAAATTTAATCGAATTTCCAGAGACAGAATTCGAAAAATTTTACACGTGAAATGTTTCTAAATTCCAAAAGTCTAAAATCCAACAGGTCTGATTCAGATATAAGAGTTGAAATTTTCAGAAATTATCATATCTGGGGATAAAACTGAATACGAAAGGAATTAATCTTGGAAGAAAAGGTAACGTACCTATCATACTTTTCCACTAAGTATCGGTTTCAATCATATTGCAGTCACTGACAGTGATGAAGCTACAGATGGGCCTGAGAGGGCCCTGCCCCAGAAAAACAAATTGGACCCCCGAACTGGCTCCCTTGAAAAAATTGATGAAAAAATTTTCAACTATTCTGGATGATAATTTTCCACAATAAGCCATCAAAAAGCTTTATTTCACTCCATCCTTGACCTTCCAAACAACTTTTATGGCCTCTCAAATGGTTCACCCACACAAATATCCGGCTACGTCACTGATTAGCGATGATATTGCTGTTTAAAACGATCAAAATGGTTCCAAATTTTATCTATTCATTTATGCAAAATGAACATAAATTTAACGAAGCCTAACTTATGAAACATTGAGATAAATTCGTAGAAATTATTACCATTTTTGACCTGACAACAGTAATTGTAAAGCCGTCAGAAATCAAACTGACAATACTCACCTCTCACCTATTCTAAGGTAAACAGTTTTCAAATCGATCGTGCGTACACCAACTGGTAAGCACTTATATGCAGGGTCAATACATACAGTTCACTGCCACACATTACCAGCGATACGAGAAAGAGGAGGGGTTTCAGTAGGCAAGGTGCAGAATTCATGGAGGAGGTAGACGCGTGTGCCATCGAGGCGGCACACAGCTGCCCATATTGTTGCCATTCCACTTGTGACCGATATGCAAGATAATGTGCGACAGATCCAGCAGTTGCAAAGCTTATCTAGAGATAGCACCAGACAATGCTCTCAGTCGCAATAAACTGGCGGATATAAATTTCAAAAGCGTTTACGACACTTCCAATAGCCTACACACATCGACTGAAAGTATAGTACTTTTAAGCTCCAGAATGCCCACTGTAGGCTGCGTAAATGACTTTACACACTTGACTAAATAAACATAAAATTCCACAGGACACCATGCTTAACCTGAACGACCACTGTTACAATGCTAATAATAAAAATAAAATGATGATGGCAGAAAAATTGATAATAATTGTTAAAATTTTTCTGAAAATCATACGTTAGTTTTATTAAATTTTGCACAAACGATCATACTCGAAGCTTTTAAACCTCCTTCACTAGACGTGATTCCTGTTATCCAGGGCACAGCATTAACTGGCGTATGTTTCCAAGGACTTTTGGGAAGGAATGCTGTAGATACGTACGCGTCAACCACGACAGGAAATAAAACGGCTGGCAGCGTATCCCGAACCTGAAAATAAATCGCATGACTTATTGCAATAAATATAGTCATTTAGGTACTAACAAAGTGAAAACGCTTATTGAGTTGAGATTGTGCATAATTTGCTTTTACAAAAATCTTTTAAAGTAGAATTCTGGTAAATTAATCTCATCCGCTGGCTAAAAGACTTTAAAGTTTAGTTATAACAGGTGACCAAGACCTGTACAAAAACATATAATTGAAATGATGATTCAGTGCGATAAAGAAGATGGGGTAGGTGAGGGAAGTTTGATGGAACTTTGCTTCTTCAGACATTACTGGCCAAGTTCACTTTGTACTCGGTTCAAAAAATTTCGTCTAAATTTAAGATGAAATACAAAAGAATGGAATTGGAAATAAAACTTTTACGCACAAAGATGTAAAAAGAGTTCTTCGTTGGAGCCCAACTTGGGTTAACCCTTGTAAAAACAAGAAAAAAAGATCAGTTTTCATCTGCAACCATTTAGGGGCAATGGTTTTACGTTGACACATTGTATTTTTTTTACCACCGTCTAGCACTACCTTCGCCAATTTTGAGCTAAAATATGTTCATCACATGATGCTTCTTACTTGACAGTACCACTTAGTAACGTTGCACTTATTGTCTTAACGAAAGTATAAAAATTTGTATTCATTGATTCATTCTTTTCGATCGTTTTTGTTTGAAGCCTGCAATTTATTGGAAATATAAATAAATGTGGTACTTTATAATGTTCATTTCATGACAAATTGAATGCTTTAAGTATAGTATTTTTAAAAACAATGAAGAATAACTGTGAATTTAGCTTCGAAAAAAAAAGAAAGTGGTGGTGTTTTTAGTTGACAAAGCATTGGTGTTTTAGGTTGACACACTAAATTTCACTCGTTGAATCTCATTTTTAGATGAAAAAACATCAGGCTACAAGCAAAAAAACCACTTGTGAGCTTTATAGAACCCATCAAATGTAAAAAGCTATTAGTTTGGTATTGGTGAGGTTGTGACATCATCTTTTCAATATTTTTCAGCATATATTAATCTAGAACGTCTACTGTGACAACCCAGAACAGGACAGTTATAGGTTTACATAAAACCAAATGGTCTCACTTTTCCTCCCATATCTTAACCCTTTCGCTACCATTGTCACCTTAAGGTGACACACTGGTTTTCATCTGTAGCCCGATATCATGTAGAGGTGACACAGAGATACGCACATTCAATGGGGGAATTTTCAGTGTGGGCTAATTGTAGAGCTATAAAACTTTGGTGGTGGGCTACTAACACCCTATCAAACATTTTTTTTCAGTGGGCCGTGAATCGAGCAGTGTTACCAATCATGAAAAGAAATTTCTCAGTTGTGTTTGTTTGCATGAATTTTTTTTTTCTCCATATTTAAGTTAGAGCCAATCTTTGGAAATTTTAACTTCTTTAGCATTGTCAACATGACTGACAGTAGTTGTAGAATGTAAACAAACTTGACAAAAAATAATATAGACTTTTTTTTTTTGTTGTGTCGATCTAGCACCACTGCCCATACCAAAAATTTATCCTGTATCGTCACGAGCTCTTCAGCTGAAATTCCGAGCAAACACTCAAGCATCTCTATTGTTGTTTCGATCGGGCATCCAGCTAATATTCCAAATCCGAAAGCTTTTGCTCGACCCACACGTTCGTGTGACAGCGACGAAAATGCTAAAGCCGAACCACTTTGACTGATGGCCCTATGAAATAAGCCTGTAACATCGATGGAAAAAAATTGTAAGCAGGTAGGTAGCATATTGAATGATATTCACACGATGTCGTATATTTTCGCCGTATTTAAAGTCTTATACCAGCACTAAGAGGCGAATGCATGTGAAATTGAACGCTAGCAGCTCCAGCATCATGTCCAAAAATTGTAACTTGATCCGAATCTCCGTGAAAAGCTTTAATATTATGTTGCACCCATGTGAGAGCGGCTACTTGGTCTTTCATACCATAATTTCCAGGCAGGAAGATGTCCATAGCACTTAGGAAGCCTGCAATAGCGTGAAAATATTTAAATTCATAAGAATTTTTTTTTAAACATAAATTTTAGGGTAATATTGTGGAAATCATACCACTTTTCAGTTTAGCTGCCCATAATGACAAAAATAGTGTTTTTAGAATCCGCTACAATAATATATTTTCTGATTTTTTTTATCCTTACTTCTATTATACTATATTCATTCACACTAGCCTCACTTAAATATAGTCAAAATTACAGCTGATTTTATCAACAAACTCCAAATGGTACGATTTAGGCAACTAATTCGCTAAATCGTACCAGTCAGTTTCCTAAATCACACCTGTAATATTTATTTCATTTTTATTGTTTATTTTATTATTTTTGGGGTTGGTTTTATTTTATTTTTATTTTTTACTATATTTTTTGGTATATTTTCAACAAATAAGCTACAATAGACTAGTCACGATGTTTTGACATTCATAACAACAAAAAATCGTACAATTTTTAAAACAGTGTTCACTTCCAACAAAACTTAAATTTTCCACCTTCAAACTATAATCTTGATTAAAATTTTCTGAAAATATGATAAAAACGGTTTTAAATTCAAGTAAATTAATAATTTTGAGGGCTGAAACATTTTTTTCAAGCCTAAGCTTATTAAAAACAATATAGTAAAATTATTTGTCCTTGGGTGCAAGAGGGGGAAAATGAGTACACCTATTCAGAAAATTTTTGATTACCTAGTGGTTATTTGTATTTAGTTTTATTATTTATCACTCGGGTCAATAATTTACTCTTCCATTTTTTTAAAATCAACATTTGTACAATTTTGGCAACCTTAACCTATGCATTGCTATTTAGTAGGTATGTGTAATCGAAATCGATTACCTTCAGCTTCGTACCTAATACACCTAAACGATAATTGAACGTTACCAATACGATTTCCTCGTCTAGAAAATAACTTGGTGATAAATCATTGGCAGAACCCTGCATGAAGTCTCCACCGTGAATATAGACCATTACCGGTAACTTTTGTAAAAAATTGATCTGTAATGAAAAGATTTATTTATAAATAATACGAACTTGTATTTCTGGTCATTCGGTACCTACCATTTTTGCTTAGTAAATTTAGCACTAAACAGGGCGATAATATAAAAATGCTCGATATTTTTTGCAAAATACACTTTTATGACTGAACATAATTATCACATAATTATGAAATTCTAAAAATCACATCAACGTAGAAATGAGTTTATGATCCATAAAAATACTCACTTTTTTCCTTATAAATCTTTTATCAACTCATTAGAAGTGAGATGAAAAGATTTCTGATGGAGGGTCACGTTTTTGTGACTGGACACAGTGATAATCGGTATGCGATGACAGTTTCTGGTTCTGTTGGTACTTTCCACCCATAAATTATGATTATTATTTCATTTCTAGTATATTAAGAAGGTATACCTATGTAGTTTTTAGAATTTTTTTCCAGAAAAAATACATATTTTTCAAACACGTTTGAAACATTGCAAGACGGTTGATCAAAAACTGTTTCAAAACTATATTTTTCATAATTTATTCAAGAAACCTGCTCAGTATTTCAACAAATTTACAATTTCGAATAAATTTTTTGTACGACTTTCAAGTAACTCCAACTTTATTGATTCAATATTATCGATAACATAATTTACATAAATAAATATAGGTATATAATAATAAAATAACACTCGATAGCTCACTTTCAGCGGTGTGTACACATTCAAGTATAAACAATCTTCATCACCAACAACCGTCGATCGAGTGGCCATTGTTTCGTTACCCATTCTCTGCAAACATCTGGGAGGTGGAATGGACGCGTCTCTGATGCCAAACCATGGATCTGCCGTTTGAGTTGGCTGGAATTAAACGTAGAAAAACAATAGTCAAGAAAAATTGTATCTAACTCAATGACATGGTGTATATGGTAAAATCATTTTAGTTTTTAAAATATTGGGGGAAGTCAAAATGAGTAGCGAGAATCATAAACCAAATTTCTGATAATCAATTATAGATACAATTACATTCACTTCCGTCTTCCAGAAAAAACATATCATTTTCCTACTACCATCTATTCGAATGTATGGTATCCATTCTAAATCCTATAAGCTTTAAGGCTTAATGGGTGAACAATTGAATACGTTATACAGAACACATTTTATAATATTCAGTACCGATTTTAAAGTGAGAAAAAAGTAATTTACGAAGTGCTTTTACTTATGTATGGTCAAACCATTAAGTTTCTGAGATGTTGTACCTGTGCCAATTTTCAGTTAGCATAATCAGGCATGCTAGATGTAGGTACGGTAATTATTACATTAGAAAAACAGGTATTCTGAATTGGAAAAACCCAAAATTACCGTACACCCTGGCATCTCGGAGCCTAATACGAATGACTTTTTTTTTTTGGCCTTATACTACAAAAATTCTGTTACGTCAGCAATTATCTGGCGTGTACAATGTCATATTATTTATACAAACATACAACTGGTTTTATAGTTTCGATAAAAAATAATACCTACTCCTTCAATCTGAATTTAAGATAAATACACTAATCCCATCAAATTATAAGAAAACTTTCAAGAGAATTTTCAGCAAGTATCCCCCATGATTTTTCTCAGAAGTAGCCCTTATGATAAAATGTAATAATCTATGAAAAAAAGCAGTCTATCTCTTTCCCAATTTTTGTTGCAACCACATGGTTTCTTACGATTACGAATACAATAAACCACTAAGTATTCAGCGACTAAGACGCTTCAACAAGTCTAAATCAGCCCAACTTAACTTGCTGTAAGTCGTCAGCTACCTACTTATAACAATGGAGGAGCTGAGTTCCTAACTGACGTTAGTCATGAAAAAAAAATTCAATTTTTTGACCAATTTGATAGATGAAGTCGAATTCAACGAGTCAGAGTTTACAACATAGGTACCTATTATTTTTATCACAATTTATCTCAAGTTGTTATAGACTAACGTTTGTTTTTTTGTTGATATTAAAAAGAAAATGGCGTGTGGTGAGGAGGCAGATTTCCTATTTACGTATATATGTTGCCGTCAAAACTAGAATTTGGTCATTTCTAGTTTTGACTACCCTGAACTGGAATAGAAAAATGACGTTTGACCAATCTAGTACTGACTTATCAAAACTGGATTTGGAAAATGGCTTCGGCAATTCTAGTTCTGATCAACATACGAATGTCAAAACCCAAAATAAGTTCAAACCAGCAACGATATGAAGAAGCGAGTAGTCTCGTCATTAATTCCATTACCTGATAGATGAATAATTATTATACATTTTATAATTTTTTTGAACTTTTTTTTCTATATATTCTCATACTTTTGTTTATGAATACCCTCAGTATTCATCCAGGGGGAGTTTGTTAGCGGAACATTTTACTTTGTTATTTTTAGCCATATCTTACCTTTGAATACTTCTTCTATCAACCATTCATTTTTTCACCCAGTTATCTTGGATCGAATAAATACGTTTTTATTTTCATCATTCACAGTCGACAGTAATAATTCGTTTATTCCTATTTTGTTTAATAATTCGTTTTGAATTTTTGACATCAAGATTTAACTTCGAATCCGACCTTATTGCTCTTAGATTGGGGAAAACAAGAAAACAAAATTATTTGTCGGATCACTGACCTATAATTTTATTCGTTAGTGTTGAAACGAAGTTCACGATCGCTAAACGTTGGTAGAAATCCAATTTTCAAGCGAGGTGATAATTGTATGAAAAAAATTGACGAACAATCAATCAGCTGTTTTAAAGTCAATTTAGACTCATTGTTTGAGGAATAAGAAAAATACATATAGCTAATACATGATTAGAAAGACAATTTTTACGCAGGTATTTTTCAATTGAAAAGTACCTATAGCTGATATCATTGATGAACATAATCTCCAAATAAAGTAAACGCCTCTCCATGTAAAAACGTGAAGCATTAGTTTACATGGAATCATGTTCAGTTTACATCGAGATAGGAGGTTACATTTTCTAAATAAAATTTTAAAATTGCCACAATGAGAAAGTTGATATTTTATTCCGTTTTTTATAATTTTTAAGAAAGACTCATCATTACGACAAAATTTTAATAAGGTTTCGTTGCTTTCTGATCATTAATTATTTAAAATATCATCCTCAACAAGATTTAAAAGTGAATTTACATGACTATAGGTTATTGATCACTCGCATATAATCGCTCAATTTTGAACTTTGGTGTGTAATATACTATTTTCGATCGATTAGAAGATAAATAAATGAAACCGAAATGAATAACATAGGATATAAAACCATTTACTTACAAAACATTTATAGGGAAGATACATTTTTATTCCAAGCCTGGCCGGTAAGAATCGAAAAAGACAGTATCCTTTGAGACAATATAAAGGAGAAAGAGATATACATTTTTTTAATAATTATAATACCTACTAATCGGTATGTATAGAAGATATCATTAGTCATTTTAGCCAAATTAATCTTTTTCAGCGCATTGGATGATGGATTTATCCAAAATAAGGTGCGATTGTTGGTACGATGCTAATGATCAGGCCGTGCGAGTGAGGTCGCAAATTCTGACATTGCCATGGATCTTTTTCAGACCAGCAGATATCCCATAAATCATCCGATTAAAAATTTGTACTACCAGTTTGCACGAATCCGTAGGTATCGAGAAACATGTTTTTCGCATTTGCTTACACTTTCAAAACAGACTGTAAACTTTCCAGTCAAAAGCTATCACTAATTAACATAGGCCTACATCTAAAACAACTTTTCTTCCACTAAATTATAGAAAAGTACAGCTATACAATATAGGCTAGCTGTAGGCTAATAATCTATACAATTATTGAAAAATTTTACCAATATTTCGATATGGTAACATAAATCATACCTAAGATAATATTAATATTCTTTGTCCTTTTAATGCCTAGAAATTAAATTATAATAATTTTTAAAATAACTGAAGGTACATTACCGCAAACCGAAGCTCGTCAATCGGCGGCCTCGCATATGGAATGCCAAGGAATGCTCGAAACGCACTTCCGTTTCTCGTCGTCAGGTAAGTTCCTTTTAATTTTCCTTGCCTAATTGTAACCTGAAGCATGTCGTAATGGCACCAAACACTTAGAAATAAGCCGTAAAAAAGGCATATTTGCAAAAAATCTTTCATTTCGCGAAAATACTGGATACAGTTTTGGGGCAAAGTAAATTAGCGTCAAAATCTCTTTGTGTTTGCTCAAAAAAAAAAAAAAAAAAGGAAGAAGAAGAAGAAGAAGCAAAATATGACGAATGATTGCAAATTTTCAAACTGATAAGATGAACGAAAATGAAATAAGATTTCGATATGTCTGCATTAAAATTTTGACTGAAAGAAAAACACATAATGTTCTTAAATCATAAAGCTATATTCGAACTTCCACGTAGGTATTATGTGAGAACATTTTTCCAGTCTTGACATGACAAAATTCATGTTGGTACACTCTCAACGAACAGAGGATGAATGTACCGACCCACCGTAAGTTTGATTTCGTTTCACTGTATCATTTTCCTTCATTTTCATTTTTGATAACTTAATTTTAATTCGACTGGAGACGAATTCTGGCGAATAGATACAGAAAAAAATGCCTAATTTTCCTACAATATTTGCAGCACAAGAAAAAGAATACGACAATTTAAAAAATTTTGAATTTACATTTTATCAGACCATCATTTTCAAAACGATAAACTTTTATAAACCCAACGTCTCGTCCAGAAAAACCGTTTTAATAAACTATGAAAATATTCACTTCAGTCAAGCTTAAAAATTATTCGAAATAAACGAACTCGTCGGAGAGAGACTTTTTGTTGTTGTTGTTATTTTTTTTTTTTTAGTTTTAATAAATAGTTTGATATTATTTAACATTTTAATTTAATTCGTCACCGTAAAGATTATTCCTATAATTAGGTAGGCTAAAATTATATTCAGGCTTGAGGATACGAACAGATTGTGCGTAGGTACGGTAGCTGAATAACGAAAATCCAATCAGAAAACAATTAATGATTTGTATTGAAAAATATATAACTACGTAGCTACCTAATAACTAATTGAAATTACTCGATAATGAACACTGCGGATCATGAATTCAGATAAATTTGCATAAAACAAAAAGGGAAAACACACATTTTTTATACAAATAATAATTAATAACCCTTAAATTGTGAATTCTGAGAGATTATTCAAAAATATAAAACTTGAAAATTGTGGAACATAAATTGAATCATTTTTTTTAATAACTGCACACAAATTTTCAATTATTTCAATAGCCAACGTACTCGTAATAATGCTACGTAATAATGCTACGGAGAAAGAAGCTCAATACAAACTGGGAAATGGTGTAAATTGAGAAGGGAGTAGTGTAACTAATAAACTGAATTTGGCTACCTGTACAAAGAAGAAAAATTACTTCAACTCCTAGTTACTGAAAATAATTTCGTTTAGTACTTATGAATAAAAATAAACCTTGCTGCCCATTTATACCGAACTTATTGACACTTTGATAGAAAATTGTTTTGCATAGTATATGGCTACATATTCCGATTTAATACGGACCTAGAAAAACAAAGTAAGAAATAGAAAAATAACTTTGTGGAATACCTTGTTGTGAGAGATATTCACACAAGAAGGTCTTCAACAGAGTTGGCGTGTTCTGCCACTTGGTACTGTAAAGTACGGGAGAGCCAAATCCTCGGCAAACACTGGCGATTTTGTAGCCAGTTTCGAGAGTTTATATACCGAATTTGGCACACGCACACAGACACACATACATATGTACATACGTAATTATGTCATACGTTATGTCCTTTCTTGCCTTCGTTGAGGTGATAAGAAACAACGCAGCGCGTTTGGTACCGTTCCATGACATCACCGAGATTGTTATCAGGTAATTGATCATGGCCTGTGCAATGTATCTTACCTGTACGTATGTACAGGTACGAACATACAAACGCACCAGTGTGTTTATGTTTTAACATCATAGAGACGATTATTGCCAGCCTTTGGGCGGCGACTGTTGTCGAGGGGTGCGAGCCCCTATTACCTCATACGAGTGATTTCCCCACAAACTTAATTACAATGTTACTAGGGGGTAAAAACTGAATTTATTCTTCTCTGATCCAACATTTCAGCAAGACAAAAGAATTAAGATATTCATAAATCAAAGTTAAACTTTATTGTAATTTTATAACGCACGAATTTTAAACATTCTACATTTTAATATTTTGTGGTCTAAAGTTTAATGACATAAAGGTACAGCGAGATGTGAATTTATCTTTACGATCATTAATGCAAAACATCAAAAAAAAAACTTTAAATGTGGACTGAATTAAGCCTCCACTATGAGCCAACTCCATCCTTTAGGTGGCTACATTCAGTTGGTAGGAAATAAAAATTTTCTATTTCAAGTCCAAATTACGCGAAATCTCAGCCCCTTCTAATAACAGAGTATGCAAATCATTTCACATGATCGTCATTTCTTTTGCTATACATCCCCCTTGAATGTCAATAATCACTTTTTATAAAACACCCCGTGTATTATTACCCTTGAATTTGAATGGCATACGTTAACAAGGGCGTATATAGAGTAGGGGTTCTGGTTGTCCGGACCCCATTGTCTTCGAAAATAATGATTTATATAAAAAAAAATAGCGGGTATGTGTTGTTCGTGGTGGTATTGTGACGGTTAATGGGAGATGGATCCGTTATGATCGAATTTTCTATACGATATTTATTTATTGGAGTGGGGAGAGTCAAGAATGAAATGACTAAATTTGAATTATCTTTGAATAACAAAATCATATTGACATCACGGCGTAAAAAATGAAAATTCATCATTTAGATGGTTGTTTTAGGGAAATAGTCCATTTCCAGATGTAATTTTGATGAATGATTTCAAAATTTTAAACACATATTCAGATCAATCTAAGAAAGAACCCTATTATTTTTGGTCTAGATTAGGGGCATAGTCTGTCTGGTAGGTCAGTTTATATTCATTTTTTATTGAACAGCGTACAGATCGCAATTTTCAATCGATAGGCCTGAAATTTGGTATACGTATGTCCTTCAGATCAAGGACAGTAACTATCAGTTTTTATGAGGAAAAATTTTACGGTACGTCTGATACGAGCGATTTCGTTGCAGTTCTGGTAGATTAATGGATCTGAAAAGAGTAATTTTCAAGCTATAGTAACAAAATTTGGTATAGGTATTAAACTAAGGTATATCTAACATTATTCCAAATTTAGTGCATATTGGTATTACGGTTCATTCCCTGGAGATATTGGAGGTGCTAATTTTTAATGTTATATCAATAAAAGTTGCAATTCTCTTTCAATAGTCACGAAATTAGATACAAAGAGTACCTCGTATACAAGGATTAGACCTGCCAATTTTGGTTTTTATTGGTCAATTTGTTCCCAACTTATAAGCTTTTCAGTGTGATTTACCCTCTTTTACCCTTCTCATAATGATCCTAAAAAATTAATTTTTCAGTCTTCATTGAGATGCCTACTCCTTTTAACCTAAAAACAAACCTATCTCAGAAAAAGGTCAATTTTCGCCCACCCCCACCGCTGCCATGCACTAGATTTGAACACAAACACTAAAATCTCCGCAAATATTTTCATAACCAGACTGTAGGCGCAACTGCACTATACTTTGTTTTGAAAAGTAAGATATTTTTTCTCATAATAGGTAAGTGTTTTTTTTTTTTATATATACATATATAGTCCGCACAATTCTTGTCACTGCAGGAAAGAAAACCATGGAATTATTTCCTAAAATTGTACTTGTTAGAACTTAGAATAATTTTTCATTTCGGAAAAAAATAATGATTTTTGAGACATTCATAAAATATTTTGAAAACATGATACTTATAATCAGTATATTTTATCGCATGCATCGTATTTGTGGGGTATTGGTAATTCTTTTCCAAATATATAAATATTTTATTTATTACTTCATTAGAAGAATGTTGGTTATAAAGGTGATTTTTAAACAAAGAAAATCTAATTTTTCTTGCGAAGCGCAAAAGTTTAAAAAAAATTTTTTTCTCTTATTCACCCTCCGCAGTACCCCCTACAAAATATCGAAAATATTGAAAAATAACTGTAAATTGTATAAAGCCTATAATGTAAGTAAATAAATATGTACCACCAATTTCAAATAAGAGATAGTTGTTTCAGTAAAACATCAATTGATATTCAGGTTTCAGTTCTACATTTTCGACTTTTGGGTGAAAAAAATCACATCAAATGCAATTTAATTTTATTGCAATAATTTTGGAATCGAAACAAATCAAATTCCATGCAAGATTAATGATTTTTATAAAAATACAACATTCCTGAATCTATATATCTACCAGTGAGCGATTGTACTTTGGAGCTTTCAGCCAAAAAAACTAAAATCATTGTCATCCTGAAAACAGTCACTCTTATGACAATAATTGAGCACAATGTAAGTCTAGTTCAAAAATTTTTTGAATAATTTTATTTCAATTTTAAGTTCTGAAGAACAGTCGCATCACTACATGCTCAGTGTTTGTATAAAATAATAATGTATACGATAGCCAGGCTATCATATAACATCGAACAACGTATGTAGCGGCTATTATATCAGTTGCTGACATACGTACGTGTGTGTGTGTATATATATATATGCATATATACGTACATATACATAGCCGATTAGGTATCGCATGCTTTACTAGATAAAGCCTAATCGGCCAGCGTTTTCTATTGTCTCATTTTTACTTTGTTCTTTGTTTTTATATGCTGTCTTCTATGCAGTTAATTCGTTCACAATATCCGCTGTATTCAAGTTGTTGTATGAGTTTGTTGAGCGATCTTTTTTCTTCACATTATTATGTGTTCTGTATAATTCGTTTTTTCAATGTAATATAAAACTTCAAAATCAACCAGTGATTTTTTGTCATTACACTCAGCCCATAGTTCACTAATTGAATTTGGTGCTCATTTCAAAATTAAACTTTTTACCACCAGCATTATTATTATTTTCACCTTAAACATTATAAATAATCTTTACCTACCTACGTAAGCTTGAAAGTAAGACATATAGAGACAGTTATAAGATTTACGTTACATAAATAGGCTATTAGTAATACTTTGTTTCAAAACATTTTTTTTGAATTTGTTTAGCCGATACCTGACTTTTACTGCTATCTTTACCAATTTCAACCAAAAGTAAAGAAAATTATAACGAAATTTACAAACACAATTATTTTGACCAGAATAAATATTATGATTATTTTTTTCAGAGATAAATTTTAGTGAATCATAGCCTAAGAAGATGATGACTTTAATAGATTATTATTTATTACCTAGTTTGGTAACGTATAATTTTGAGACAGTGGTCGTCATTAATTTTGGACAATTATGCACAACTTACTTAAGGTACTTACTTATTCAAAATTTTACTCGTCAATCATTCATGGTCCTTTTCATTTTTTTTTGGAAATTGTGAATCAAATGTCATTGGAATTTAAACATAACATTGTGACGAGTAGGGTGTGAACTTTTTTTCCAGTGTATACAGTAATCAACATCTAAAGTTAGCTTGAAGCCTAATAGGACATGGGACACAGACAGTAGAACTAAAAAATTATATTGATACTGAATAATAATACTGTAATATATATTTTCGTCTATTTTTAAATATGATGAACATATTCGTTGACACTGTTTGAATAGGTACCGGTAATTCAGTTACCGGACATGTAACCCAAACACCTTACAATTCCATCAAAACAATCTAAAATACCCGCACCAAATATTATGAAAATATGTGAATATTGTCATAATATTCAGCACCAAATATGCTGGTCCCTCAACTATACCGCAAATCAGCATATCCCTGTAATAACAAGTCCCTACTTCACTCAGTCTATTCATCATGTACATTTACATACCCTGAATAGATATATAAACTCTGTTTACGAAGTACACAGGACACAGTGCTACCAGTTAGCTTTAACATACAGTTTAAAGTAGACAATCTTTGTCTAAGGGTCTTATCCCAATGTTCAACCTAGTAATTAGTGTCTGAAATATTATTTTATGTACTTGTGTCATACAAATTATTATTTTATTAAAAGTTTTTAATTAATCTTTGTGTTTGAAATATTTTATAGTCTCTCAAAAGTTAAGGTCCATAATAGTTGGTGAATAATAAATTAATTATTTTAAAATATTATAGAGATATTCATACTTTTTTTGGTATTAGTATTTTGTGTATGGTGTAACACTGAAAGTGGTCTAAAATAAACAAAAATACTACTTTTATTCCGCTACAGATACCTATAAATCTAATTAACTCTCTGGAAATGAAAAAATAAAGTCATTGTTTAAAAAATTAGTAAAAGTTACAATAATCATTTTACGTAAAATGGGTTAGATGTACACACGTAAGTTCTCTTATTTATAATAACTTTTTATTGATACACTAATATATCAAGAAAAAAAAAATCTTTATTGTGCATTATTTTACACATTATAAAGAGATCTATCCTTGATGGCACAATTTGACCGTCGATTTCATGACTTAAACAAATTAATACTCCATAATCAGAACCATTCTCCGATTTTCGAATTGTAAGAGGTTCTAAAAGGGTATTTCTCCACAAAATACATTCCCAAAAGGCTGAAATAAAAGAAGATAATCACATTCATAATTTACCTTAATTAACCCATTTTTCAAAACAATAATCTGTGATGCAGGCTGAAGAAATGTAGCTGTTGACAATGCCAAGTCATCACCTCTTAATAATGTATCAATTTATCTAATTCCGACGTTCGGCTTCAGCCAAGACACAATATTTCGACCAACCAGGCCCAGTATCAGAATTTCTTCTTGGGGGAAACTGAATCATATTTTATAATATTCACGAATTTTTATGGGAGTGGTTAATGATTTTCCACATAATTTGAAAAACCGAATAATTGTGTTTTAAACCAACCTTTTTTATGGGGAGGCTGAAGGGATTAAATTTCAAATCCCCTCCTTAAAATTGTCCCTGCAACCAACAAATTTTATCCAGAAAAACAGACATATTAAATTTGGTATGTTTACTTACTTCTTTCCTGAAAAAAATCCCGCAACTTCTGCTGCTCGCCAAAAACAACTCCCAGCCTCATAATCCAAAAACGTGTTGCAATAAGTGCCAAAAGAAATGTTGAAATTGGTCAAACTTTCGTAGAATAAGGTTCTACATCGAAGATGGCTGCATATTCCTACGTTGTACGGAGCTGAAGAGAAAAAATGAAGTCGAAAATAACCGATTGAAATTACAATCATTTTATTAGTCTAGCCGACTGTTAGTTATTAGCCAAAAGTGATTATCATCGTCGTTTTCATGCAGAACAGAGATCCTCCATTATTCAGAAACTCAAAAATACATAAACCATTGGGATGAGGTTCCAAACGGAGTCTTGGGTATATATATATAGTTATAGGCCTGTATGAAAAAATAAGCCAATAATGCGCTAAATCTTTTCGTACTAATATTATCGAGCCTTACTTAGCCTAAATTAACAAAAATTATCTGATATGTCATTTCAACGCCTACTCGACTGAAAACATATGTCTAGCCTACGGCAAACGCTACATCGACTAAAATTAATGCAACTTACTTCCTGCACTACGACATTCAGGCAGAAATACACCACCTACACCATAATAAAAATCAGCTCCTACACGATAAAGTGGAGGTGCCCCCAAAACGCCCCCAGAGCAATGTAAAATATGCACCGATCGTGCGTCTGTCCAAAACAATTTTTCCTGCGGCGGTCGATAGGTATAACAAGGAGCCGCCGGATCTACAGCTAAAATATAAAATACGTGCGCCATATTTAAGGTAAGATGCTTAATTTTAAAGTTCATTCCAAAAAAAAAAAAAAAAAAAAAAAAAAAAAGACAAAATGATTTTCAAACAGTATAACTTTTACCGAGTATTCTTCCAATATTTGGAATCTGTTTGCCGATAAAACCTACAGCCTGACCTCCGGAACTGTACCCAATGAGGTACATTTGACTTGCTCTCGCACCCATGCTGAACAGTTGTCGTATAAACCGGACGCAAATGCTGGCCAGTAATGGAACAGTGCGACTGACTGTGTACGTTGCATTGAAAAACGAATACGAGTCCCAGTTCGTTATAATCACATTGACGTCCATCGATGGTAAAATTTCTGTAAATATGACGATAAATAAACCAAGCCGACCGTATCCTTTAATGGTGCGGAATTTTTGCATAGTTTTCTCACATTCGCAGGACGTTGCAACGAGCATCCAATAGTTAGACGAAAACAACAGCCTTCGGCCGTAAAAGAGTTGTCGAATGATTGATAAAATCATTGGTAGGCTAAGTATATAGTGATAAGAAAATTGGTCTTAGTCGTTTTTTTTTTCTTGTTTTTTTTTCGACAGTGGAGAGAGTGAAACGAAAAACAAACGTGAGACTTAAGAAAAAATGTGAATAAGTTGTAAAATGTTCGCAGTTTGGCTATTTTTAGAAACTGCATGAATTTTTTGGAGATTGTTATAACTCATAGGTAACGTTTGAATTCGTAACGTTCGCTGTTCGTTCTATTTGATTCACTTTGATTTAAATTGTTTGAATTATGTGAAATTGAGGTTCACTTTTGTTTATAAAATAAATGATCATTTCTTCGACGGACAAAAATTGCTGTAATTATTATGAGCTCACTAAAAATGCAGGTATGCGCAGTAGATATTCTGAAATTTATCTAATTGGTGTCCGAAATCAAAATCGCAAATTAATAAAAAAAAAAAAATCTACTATAATATTCATTTTGACTAAATTAAACCGACAAGATATAGGTTTCTGACCGAGTATTGAATTAATTACCGTCTGAAGGTCACAAAGTATTTGATTTTGCTTCTGCACGTTATTCTATTGAAAATGTTCGTATTCTCAGTTGGTTGATGAAAAAAGTTTATCTTCCTCTTCCAGTGCTCAGTATACCTACTAATAACTCAGATGTTTAGTTCATCACTGGTAAGCTATTTTTTGAGGAAAAAATTGATAATATTTTTGATCGATTTCAGGAGTCCTAAAATGACTTAATTTTAATATACTATCTACCTAGGAAATATTTATTGACATCCTATTTATGGCTGACTCAGATTATTACATTTTATGGCAAAAAGAATACAAAATTAATTATTTTCTTATCCAGATTCGACTCACTTATTTACTTAAGAAATGCTTACTTGAAGAAAGTTGTCTGGCAGGTCCATCAGACGCATCCAATGCTCCAGGAATGTACAAAACCGTTAATTTAGACCAATCATAATTCGAAGCAAAAATAGCACTCGAATTTGATACGGTTAAATTTTGAGGCTCTGTAGGATTTTTTCTAAGTAAGTACTGCTCAGTTAGTTAGGTACATTCGTCTATTAAATTAGGTGGGATCTATTTCACGTAGGTACTCACTTGGTATACAGCAAATATTTAACATCATCGTTAGTTATAACTCGATTAGGAACATTCGGTATGGATTCATTTCTCGCCAGAGCTCTGTTAATGAATGCCGACACACTCACACATGCCCAGTATAACTGATCTCCAATATTCAAAATTTCTGTTGCCAGTTCAGCATCTGAAATGAGAAATTTGAACTTGTATCATTATTCCGTATTTTCGATTCAATTTCACGTTTTACTCGTAGAGACTACCGTTGTAGGTAATGGAAACAGATGTTCTGCAATACAAAACAAAATTTCTTCGGAAAAAATAATATCTATGATATTTCAGATTACCTACCCAACCAAACATACAATTCATAAAAAATCAATTCAAGCCTATTTACTTTGGCCCATAGTTTCTATATGAAGTGCTTTTTTTTTTTTTTTTTTTTATCCTCCATCTAAATCTTTTTTCTTTTTGTAACACCAAATTTTTCTCCGCATTTCTAGAACACCAATTCAGTAGCCAAGTAGCTTTTTTCTACACTGTAAGTAAAATACGTTTTTTCTATCGGCGCTCTATTCTCTTCATATTAAAGTGAACCCACGAGTAAGTTATAATGTTGTCGAAAATTAGGTGAAAATTTACCCAGGTTTTGAATTAATGACCTTAAAAATTATGAAATCGGAAACAGAAGACAGGTATAAAGTCAAGTACCAACTGTACAGATTTACAGGTTTGGGGATCCTTTATTGATCAAATACAAAAAACTTTACAAGTGTCGAATTTTTTATTGCAATAATGCCTATATATGCAAAAAGCATTAAATGATTTTTCGCGAAACTGGTTTGAATCCATCATCAATATTTTAAAACAATATATTATACAACATTTATTCAACAGTTAAATTTTATACTTTCTTCAAATTGGAGAAAATAATTTTGGTTGATATTTATAATAAGTATACCACAAAAAATTACTAACTTAGGCTACCGTACCCACCAGTTTTACTTATAATCGTTTATTAGGTTTCCTGTATAACTTTATCTGGAAAATTTATTGAGATTTTGCAGCAAGTTGGCTCTTTATTTTTCTTTTAACATAAAAAAGGAAAAATTTAATTGCGTAATATGAATAATTTCTGGTCCCACCATGACCACCTGATGAAAATAAATTAAGTTAAAATAAAAAATCCAATTCTCTTCAGCATGTGTAAACCCAACGAAGGCAACTTGAAAGCAAAAATTCGAATAAATTGCACTTACCACTCGTTTCTTTAGCCTGAGGTTCTTGAGCAAAGCATATCAAAATCACAACGAATTTTAAAACAATCATTGTGAACGATTAACCCAGATGAGTGGTAGATTTTACTATTTTTAAAGAACTAGGTGGACACAAGTACAACAAATTTCTGTTTTTTAAAGGTCGATTATCGGTTATATATATATATATATACATATTTCTTTTTTAATTAGCATTAAACCAATCACTACTTCACTCAATTAATTTCGTTGATAGCTGCACTTGTTTTTCATCAAATAATTAGAAATGAAAGTAATACTAATGAATCTAAAATAGGTCAGCTAGGTGGAATTAGAATTAGTATAAAAAGTGAGAAATAAAAACTGACAAAACGTAGCGTCGAATAAACTTCTTCGAGATATTTTCGCGAATTACAGCGTTTATTACAGTTTTCTACTATCAAATTGTACAGAATAAATCAGATATTATTTTCTGTTATACGTTCGAAAGTGTTTTGCCAACAAATAATATATATATATGCTAAAACATACATATATTTAGAGACTAGTATAAACCTTTAAGTAATGTTCAGAAATTTAAAATAAATGTATAAAATTTTACTAATAAAATATAGGATCAATCACAAAATTAGCAATACCTTAAAGATTTTTAGACGAAATGAAGTTTCTCTCTCTATCGATCTTTCGTGTATAGTCGATCAACTTCTCATTGGGTACGAAAGATTTTTACTTACTCAGCAGTCAGAGTATAGGTAGTTTAAGTTCTGGTAAAATTTTAGAACAAAGCATCCATTTGACACCGTACAAAAAACTAATTTTCCTATTTCATTTCCCAGAAGTTCAGAAGAGATGTGAGAAAATCAAGACAGAATAGAACGTCGTATTGTTACAATCAATTTTTTCCATGCTTACGAAAATGGCAAAAATAATTTTCTCGACTGCTATTATTTGAAATACTTTAAATCGGAAAACGCTACCTGCCTAAAGGTTACAATGTTCAGATTTCCAAGAAAGCTGACGGAAATGCTGTTGGATAACCTATTCTAAGAATTGAAGGACTTTGAAAATTCTAGAAGTCTTATAAACTTTTCAAAATAGGCTTGTAGGGTGTAAATGATACGAGGGTTAACATTTTAATTTTAAGAAGTCTGGCAAGTCTTAATTAAAGTGCAGCTCTCATGAAAATTGACAGAATCAACCAAATTGTATACTTCTTTAGCTATCATAGTTCGGAATTTTTTCACATAAAATTTATCATTTACTTACCCCCCAAAAAAAAGTCAAAGTCTGAAAAATATTTTTTTTCGTAAAAGATAAATCAGTTAAAATTTAACAAACAATAACTCTCCTGAACCAGGCGTTAGACTACTTTCAGTTCGTGTTTTTGGTAATGCAGCATTTGGCGAGGAACTTTTAATAAAATTTAGTAAAATATTATTGGAAATTTTGGAATGATTTCCAATATTTCGAATACCTTAGTACGATTTTAATAGTAATTGAAGATTGTATTTCCCTGTTTCTCATTTTGTAGGGATATAGACTAATAGTGAGCTTCAAAGATATGGAAAACAAGATAATTATAAGCAGGCTATTGTCTAACTTTTTCCGAGAAATTCATTTTGCCCCTTACGAAAAAATTTGAATTTTTCAAAAAGATACACTATTATCAGAGGCTAAAGGCTTAAATACACAAAGAAATACTTCTCGAAGAACAGGGCATTGAAGGGAACCCCTGCGTCTTCAATATGTAGAAAATACCTCCCACATTATACGGAGAAAGGATATTGGCGGAACTTTCTGGTACTCTGTGCGTCCTGCGACAGTGACGTCATATTATGTGAGATATTCTCTTAATTTGTGCATAGATAAATGAAATTATTCAAAAATTTATACTGGTTGTCTCAATAATTTTCAATAATCACAGTCATTGTATTTGACGCGAAATCTGAATATAGGAATGACGTGGGGCCCAAAAAATCGGTTATTGAACTTTTTACAATTCCTTTGTAAGGATATTCATTATGTACATATCTATGTCAGTAGAACTGAAACGAAAAATACGAACATGTCTCTGGGAGCATCTTTTTTTTTTTTGTGATTTTCCTCCTTCAAAGCCTTCATAAAAATGCATCATACCGTTGACGAGTGTAGGCAATCAAAATAAATAAAAAAATGCGAAACCGTGAAAATGACGCCCTGTATAAAAATGATAAGTAAAATATTAATTTCGTCGATTCATCTGCGACGAATTATTCTCAAAAAAGATGGATGAAAATAAAACGTCAACATTTTTCTTTGCGAAGTGCCGCAAATTATTATGTAGCCTATACGTAGGTATGGAACATATTTTGTTATTTTCTACTGGTTGGGTACTTCCTTTTTTCTTTCTCTCCGACTTTTGATAAAATAAATCGAGAAAAGAGAAAAACCAATTTTCAAAGGTTTTCATTACCAGTTTCTGAAGAACTCTTATGAAAATTTTAGCCAAAAAGTTTTCCACTGCAAAAAAGTTTAACTTTCTTTAAATTTTCTTTTCATGTTGTGATTCGACGTGAGGGTCAGATAATCTCTTTCGATGTCCTGCAACACAATTGCACATTCCTTCTATAAAGGTGACGAAAATCATTCTTCCAATATTTGTTTCTCTGTACGGGACTGCATATATTTTTTTACAAGTCAACATGTGAATCTAGTGTTATGTCGTTTCTTTCTCCCCAAAAACTCTCAAATAAAAAAAATAAAGTACAATCAAAATGTTTGAATACTTAGTCACCACTCTTCATGAATTGGTCAAACTGAAACATGTTCACCTAACTTTACAGATAAGAGATGTCTGTATACTTTCATTTTGTTCGATTTTACTTCTCAATACATCATTTTAGTCTAGTTTATAAACGCATAGGTACAATATAGGTTACGTCTCCGGTAATTAATTGCCAAAATGGAACAATTTCTTCATTACTTTTCGGAGAAGGAAATTTTGAAACAAGTCGATAAGTATCGAATTAAACGGTTTTTACACATTTTTCCATTGAAAATATCATCCTACATTTTTCTAGCGGTTTACACAGTGAGTAATAAAAAGTTTAGTTTATTGTAGGGTATGAAAAATGCTCGGTAGTATAAAATATAATACCTATTCAGATATCGACAAATTTTTGATTTTTTTTTTAAATTTTTTCCTATAGTTTTTTTTTTTATTAATGCTACGGTATCCACTTGTTGCACTTTTTACAACGTCCGAATTTGACTTTGCTACGTGGAAGAGTAAGTCAACTATAATATTTCTACATTATTCTTTCGGTAAATGCTTATTAAGTGTATGTGTGAATGTACGTTGGAATAGAAAGATGGTACGTGTAATTTCGACGAATGGTCAACTTCAGGAACTCAGGGGGAAGAGGGTATCGAAAGTACCGGGCCCGAAATTTTTCAGAAAGCCCGTAAGAACCCAAATTTTAACATTAATAGCAATGTTCAAGTATATATTGTGTTGAAAGAGGTCGTCAATGCCAATTCATTGGGTGTTTGTTGGTGTCAAATCAACCAAGGCTAAAAATAAAAACACCAAACTACTTACAACACCTGAAGAAATTTTTCACTTGCTCCGCTCGCACAACAGTTTGATCGATTTATAACCCCCTCCCAAAAGTAAGTATTACAGTTGGCACTAAGAGGGGCCCTCAGTTCATTTACCTGGACCCAAAAGTTCGCTATGCAGGCCTGGTTAACTCAGCCGATGCATACATTATGAGTACCTACGAACTATTTTTGTCAAGAAATAACTGACATTAGAATGGATCAGAGTTTTCTCCAGCGTTATAATCAAGATAATGCTCAATTTTTGGTTATTTGGAGATTAGCACAAAGAAATAAAACAGATTTCCACGAAGCATGTTGAAAAAACGAAACCTAATTTTAGTGCTCAAAAACTTAGAAAGGATTTTAAAAATCTAGCTGTGATATAATAGGTACCTGATTTGTTAGATTCACATGGAAAACTGAATAACTTTACGTCGTTAGATAGATGCAGGTTGGTATTATCTTGGTATGTTTCAGTCGTTTTTAACTTCACTTAGGTATTTTTAAAGTCGATGAATCAATATTTTGACCAGTAGGTAAGTAAAACTTGAATTTGACGTAATACAGCAGAACTTTTTCATTTTATATCTTCTTTTGCAAATATGAATTCATATTTTTCTTCCTTGGGTTTGATTACAAGTTGGAGTAGGTAAGCTCAATGACTTGATTTGGACATCACACCTTGGCTGGTTTTTGAGTTGAGATTTTTTCATTCCAAAATTATAGAGCTCCATTGAAAGAAAACTATCACAGACTTGACGCGAATTCGTGTAATTTTATGATATTCGACGGTTTTTTGTGAATTTATTTTTGGAATGAAGGTGCGAAAAATATCGAATATCTATGAATTCCTTCGCAGCAATTGTTCACCCACAGATCACATTAAATGTGACACATTTTCTTTGAAATTTTATTCGAAACTTCCAGGAAAAGACCTGAACGTCAGACATTACGTGAATTTAAGGAAATGTTAATCTTTTCCTCTTTCACTTTATGACTGTTAGGTTTATTAACAATCCAAGTTGTATTTATATGACCTTCTAATTGGAAGTTTTATCTCTGAACAACCGCAACCAAGTAAGTTTCCTAAATAAATTGAATTAACATAATCTTAGAATTATATAACTATACGAAATAACAATTTCAATAGGCTTGGTAAGTGTACGTTTTCCAAATATGTCAAATTTTGTAATGACTACTATTCAAAAACCAGTTGACTGATTTTGGTCAAATTCTATACGAAACCATTGATTAATAGTCTCTAGCGACAATAAAAATTTCGGTAAATATCATTCAATTTACAGGAGTTATCAGTACGATAACATGGTGGATTTGGAAAACTTTAAGAACCCCTCCCTCCGAAACTAACGGATCGATTTCAAAAATTTTAACACGAATGTGTAACCCATAGAAGTTTTTAACACTGTTTCACGTTTCATTTTCATTGCTATAGGTTAAACAGTAGAGAGTACACAGACTCAAAAATTTCCAAAATGAGTAAAGAGTGTTAATATGTGATATGTATCCATAAATATAATTATATACCTACTTACCTATAAAGTCCAAAGATAGTATATACAGCCATTTTTGTAAAATATTAAGATGGTACAAGGTATACTTTGTACCAAGTCCGAAAATGTACAAATTTTCTTTTACAGTCCCAGGATAACACAGACATTTTGTGCAAAGTCGTATTTTCGATCAACTTTTTACAAGATTAGTTGTACCCAAGTCTGAAATGCCCATTTTTCATAACATTTCCTGTAAAAGATAACCTTTATCTCTTTTTAGGTCTCTCTAGTGAATAAATTTAAAAGACAGTCTGGCAATGAAGAAAATTGTTTTTGTTGACGTTTGACTCTTTAAGTACTTCCTTATTATTATTTCTTCTTTTTTTCTTTTTTTTCTATTAAATGCTGATTCGATTTGGTGTAATGCAGCATTCCTACTTTCAAGTTTCGAGTTTTCACTTCTCAAAATAAATTCTAAAACTATAAAATAGAACTGGCAAACAGGGAACTGACTATCAACTAGAGCAAGTCCAAAACTAAAATTATTGATGAAAACTTTCGAATTTATTTAAAACTGTCGATTGTTTAAGTTTTTACTTCTCTGAACTGACATTGAAAAAATTATTAAATAGAATTGATAATTAGCTTTGAAAAGAACAGGTTCAGAACTGAAAACATGGAACTCAATCACAGCTCTCGGAATAGAGCTTTAAAAATTAAACTTCCTAAAAACCATATAAGGGTAGGCATTACATGATGAAAAACTTTTGTGAAAATCCGTAAACTAAGAATCAGTTTCAGTTTACAATATGCAGATGAATAAAATAGATTAATTCGCGAAGAAAACCAATGTATTGTACTTAATTCGGACTCGGCACAACTAATCTTGTATAAAGCTGGTCAAAAATACACCTTAATTAAAGCCTACAAAACGTCTGTTCTTTTCTACGATGGTAGAAACAAACTCGTACCAAATTCGAAATAAAACTCATTATACCTACCGTCTTAGGATTGTACCAAAAAAATGGCTGTACCATTCTAGAATGGTGAGATTATAGACTTGTACGTAACATATTGTGTACTCGTATGTAAGTATGTATGTATGTTTATATATATACTTATCGAGTAACTGCAGCAGAATTTGAGTGACCTATAACACATATATTCGTGATCTACGACTCAGGATTGATACTTTTCCACATGGTCCTGCCCCCAGATCCCACCGTTGCACTGAATTCAATAGTTGTATTTTCTTTGGAAAATACACTAAAACTCTGGTAAATGAAATTTACACTTACGTAAGTTATATCTAATTTTAGAGCCATATTATACGTACCTAGTTCCTAAAAATATTTTCTCAGAATTATAATATACCAAATTCATACGTACATTTTTATGTCTGCTTTCAGAGAATCATTATGGAAGTAAATTATTGGCCTACATGCTGGGTTTCACCTTTTGTATTACCGGATTCGTCAATCAGTTGGTAAATCAAACATATTTCCGCATTTGAAGAGAAAAATATGCATTGAGAAGTCGTATAAAATAGATGGACTAATTTTTTCGAACTTATATTGATTAAATTACGCCCATTGTTGGCTAACCACCAAATTAAATAAATTGAAAAAGGACAGTACAGATTTAAAGAAGAAATAGAAATATATAGGTACTTGTTAGGCAACAATCATGTGGACAACGTAATCGAGAGACCACACTGTACGCTGAGATTAATTTCAAATATTTTTTCCTTTTTAAATATTATGTTTTCTAGGCAGGTACCTATACCGAATAAAGTTCCTATCGATTCGTGAATATCAATTAAAAACATTTATTTCGTCAAAAAATAATGTATCTAAATAAATCAGAAATAGAGCGAAAAAATATCAGGTTTTCAGTTAAATTAGGAAGTATCTGCATTTAAATGCCCTTCTTCTTGGACTTCGCAAGATCCAGTTGCTAAAAATAATTCACTTAGGAGTTTTTTTTTTTTTTTTTTTATCTAAAAGCTGATATTAAATATAGGTATTCGTTTGCATGAGACGTAGGATTGTGAAACTATTCGTCATCCTGCTGACACCCAGTTTGGTACATGGTGGACTAATGTTGAACATATTATACCACGAAACAGCCGCAATATTTACCAAGAATACAAATAATTTAGACTAAATAGATGGTGGATATTAAGGTATACCCACAGACATATTGTACACGTCTATGGGTGTACCCATAGATACCTAAGTAAACACAAAAAAAATTTTTTAAATAACTTCTCTACTTATTCATTTTTCTTAAACTTGACAAGTATACAATCTCGACAAAATCATAAAGTCTCCTGTAAAATAAATAATTTTTGAACTAAATATGGCATTCGAAACTACCTACTGTTCTTCTACCTCACCTCTACATTTCAACGTACATTACACATTTTCAAACGCTCGCAAAATAAATGCTTTAGGTATCGTTTCAAATGTCTCCAATATTTCTTCAATAACAGTATAAGAATTTTACGCGTAACTTAATGTTTATTTCTACTTTTCAGTCACTCAGGGGCGCAGCTACATATTTGTACTTGTACACAATTGGTTTAAGGTTTCTGGTTCTCCTCGAAATGATTTATTCATGGCGCTTACATGGACTCTACATGCACGAATATTACCTCAACTCCATGTATACATTTCTCGCAACGATTGAAGTAACCGAAGGACCGATACTGTATTTTTACATGGTTATATACACAATTACATTATGTAAGTACACGTTGAGATTTTCATATTTTCTTTGACGTGGAAAAGGCATTTGGGTGAATGTAATGCAACCCAAAAAACTACGAAATACGACGATTTGCAGACTCTCAAAATGCAAGAAAAGAAAACACGTTTTTTCGATGTCGTTTACCCCATATTCCACTGGGTAAAATATACGTAGGTATTTACTAGGTATCGATTTTAGAATTTTCATTTCAATAAATTTGAATAAATTATGCCCTTGTGCTAAAAGCGGTCGAAAAATGCGTACGTTCATTTTTAGGACCGAGTGTGGTCAGAAAAATACAATAATTACTGCCAGAAAATGAAAATTATTAAAAATGTTTTGAAATGAATTAGGTATCCACGTCTGATTAGGAGTAGTTTTTAAAATTAAAATAAATCACGAAAAAAGATTTTCTTACGTAATAAACGCTGATAAGCAATAGCAAGATCGTAAGGTCGAATTTAATATTGTACACACGAACTGCGATTGATGGACCACGCGCGCAAAAATTGTTTCGATGAAAAAATTTTAAGAACTTATTTATTTTCGTGGATACGAAACCTTTTTTCCACTTTATGCGAAACGAACTTCGTAAAAACGGATAAATTTTTATAGATCTCGAATATCATCTTATTTTAATCGAATTACTTTTTTGAAGATACCAACCTACAAAAATCACCTAAAAATTTAGGTAGTTCTCATATTTTCATCGCTCTCATCCGGATGTGGTTTTCTAATTCAAGGATTAGGCAGATATTTGAGAAAATCGTACCATATTGGCAAACAGTGCTTTACTTTTTCAGAGTTTTTCATTCATTTACCTACGTTTATTTTTTAGTCATCGGCGGTGAAATTGGACTGACCATGTATAGCTACCATCGTGAGTGTTGGATACCGATTAACGAGAATATTGAATGTGATATACCAGACATCGACTATATACCCACTCCTAATGTGTCGAATCAATTACTAAAACGTATAAATAACCAATTCATGAAGAAACGTCGACGATGATAACAGCAATCGACTGGGTCGTCTATTCAAAGATATACCTAAGCATTTATAATTATATTTTTATTTTTACATTCATATTGTAGTTCTTTTTGGCTTCAGCCTATGGCGATTTATGTTTTATTGTACGTGTATCTATTCGTTACTATATTTTTTACTATTTTTATTATTCGACGAGAATTGTTTTGATATATATTTTTTTTTCTGTGTGTCGTATTGTATTATCCAATGCGAATTCATCGTTGACCAAATTTGATGATAACTTTTTAAAGTTTTAAATGAAAACAACGTCCGTGCATGAAGAAGAAAGGGTGTGTCCAAATCCACAATAAGTATATTTGGTACAAATGGCCATAATTGTGCCAATAATTAATATCTATTTCTTGTGGCAGTGCATGGATACAATATTCTTTTTCTCATTTTGAAAATGTTAATTATATCACAATATTTTGTTTTCTTCGAATAACAGTAACAAAGCTTCAACTTAAATACCTACCTAAAAATAATTCAAATTGTTTTCAAATAAATTTTTTTTGTACGCAAACGATGCACTTAATGCATATTATAGATTAAAATTATTATAATAAACGTGTGTTCCGTCCCATTTTTGCAGACGATTCAATTCGTCTACAAAAACGTGTCGAACAAATTATAGACAACTATTATTCCTAATTCTCGGAATAATAGCTGTCTATATTTTACCTAGCTTCTCACAAACGGACACCACCAGATATGCTGACAATGAAGTGTCATCATATTTGGCGGATGTTCCATATCACGCCACCTTTTTGGTCGGCCATCTTTTGATTGATACAAAGAAAACGAAAGTAATGTCATATCTTCATTTCGAAGACATGGTCATTCCTAAACCTGAAGTTGTACAGAGACGTTAGGGTCCATATTAGTTGCTATGGACATTAGGTATCATTATATTAAGAAATAGAAATAAGTATAATTTAAAGTGTTTGTAATAACTAAAGTGAAATTTCAATAAAAGATAAATGTTCGTAACTTATCTTATTTGTTGAGGTAATTTAAAAGTATTGAATTACTCTCACAACAAATTGACGCCCAAACAAAAAAACCTTCTGAAGTAAAATTTAAAAATAATAATCCTGTTCAAATGAAAAAATTCCACTTTTTTGTAAAGTAAAAACATTTTCCACTCGTGTGAAAAATATTTTAAACCGCTCGCAAATAATTAATTTAATTTTGCTGGAGCAAATATTTTCGTGTAATTATTAAATAAATCGTGGCTAAAATAATTCAGTTATTTAAAACAAAATTAAACAAACGTCTACGAAATCAAATCTTTATTGCTGAGGACTGCAGACATTTGATTAAGACAAATAAAAATAATGCAAGTAGACAGAAAAACAAAAGAACCACACCCTATAAGATATTTCTCGAAGAAAATTCCTAAAACTCAACAACATTATTTTCTTTTGATTTGGAAATGTTGGCTATCACTGAAACTTGCGAATATTTCAGAGAATTTTTAGTCTACAAAAAATTTAATATTTTTACGGATCATGAACCCTTAACATACCAAAGTTGAATGAAAAAACCAAACGCAAGACTAAATAGGTTAATTTCGAAATTAGGAGAATTCACATTCAAGATCAGACACATTAAAGTGAAAATAACAAAATTGCTGATTATCTATATTGTCTAGAAGAAGAAGAAGAAGACAATTATGCAATCTCAAAACGGTCAATTCATAATACCAGAAGGAACACCTGATCCTCCTAATATTATTAAACAAGAGAAAAAGATTAAAGCAATAACACGTAGCATGAAAAAGAAATAAAAAGATCCAGATGTAGAAAGTGACAATTCGGAAGACGATCGAAGTTCCATCCTATCTCACAATTTGGAAAGATCTGGAAACTCCGATGTGTCCACAAATTCTCAACTTTCCGAAATTTCAGAAACTTTCAAAATAGAAAACCCAATTAACATCACAGACCAGGAAATCCACAATTTATGGGATTTACAATGTGAAGACAAATATTGGGGAATCATAATAAAAATTTTAGAAGGTGGCAACGAAAAAGAGTTAAGAAAAAGCTTAAAAATGAGAAGATCACGCAACCTGAACCCATTTTTTCTTGATGAAAATGAAATTTTATGGAAAAACAATGATCACTCTGAATATCACTATGCCTTACCAGTAATTCCCGACTCCCTCATACCTCAAGTACTAAATACATGTCATGAGAGTCAAAGAGGGGAAGACATTTTGGAATTCGTAAAACTCTTGCCAAAACGCGTGCTCGATACTACTTTACACAAACGCCTAAAATAGTTTCGAGGCATATACGTTCGTGCCATCAGTGCCAAATTAATAAAAACATTAAGAAAAATATGGACACTTGAAACCAATTAATCCTGAAGAATGCATACCACTTGCACATTTCCAAATTGATTTCATCGGAAAATTTAACACAAATAATGAAAAGAAATTTGTCATAGTGGGAATAGATTAGGCAACAAAATATTGTTGGACCAAAGCCGTAACCCAACCAAACGCACATTCGGTAATTAAATTCTTAAAATAAATTGTACGTCATTACGGAAAACCAACGAAGATTACGTGTGATAATGGAACTCATTTTTCAAACGAATACGTACAAAATTATTGTAAAAATAACGGTATTAAAATATTCTACTCTACATCTTATTCACCGCAAACTCAAGGACAAGTAGAGAAAATGAACGGAACGATAAAAAAAATGTTAGCGAAATATGAAAGTACCGATAGAGAAGAATGGCCAGATCACGTGCATAATGTACCCTTAACCTATAATATGACACCGATTGAAGGATTAAATAATCGCGATCCGTTTTACCTAATGCATGGTTATAAAGGAGAACCCCCATAAATTTAAACATTCCCTCACCACTTATCAGTAAAACCAGAGAAGAACAGATAAGTGAAGCAGACAGGATTCCAAAAACAATTCCGAACTTTGATAAAAAGAATGAAATTAAATATTCAGAACGCTATAATAAAGGAAGAAAAGAAATTTCTTATGAAACTAATGATTTAGTTCTCTTGAAAGCACTGATAAATTACGGAAAAGGCAAACCAAAATTTCTAGGACCATATAGAATAGTAAGAAAAATTTCAGATTTAAACTATGTAATTCGCATAACCTCCGAGGATGGAAATAGCATAGACGATACAGTTCATATGAGAAGACTTACGCCTCATAATGCTAATTTACCATCGAACATTGAAGATATTACATCCAATAATTTGGAAAATGAAGAAAATATTCCCGAGTCTAATCTGAAAAGAAAAAGAGGTAGACCAAAAAAAGAAAAGATCTCTGAAGAATATGAATCAGAAGACGAAATTAAAATCAATGTCAAACGTCCAAGAGGAAGAAAACAAACAGGAATTTTAAAGAAATCTGGCGATAAAAATAGAAACAATAAAAAGGTAAGATTTACTAACGAATCTTTATTCGAAGGAAAAGATTGTTCAGAATGGAGAAAAAGGTTTGAATTAAAAGACCCAGAAAAAAGAAGGATTACATTACAAAAAATTCAATCGATTACCCAAAAACAACATATGGAAGAAATCAAATTGTTCAATAGGTGTGATGAGGGAAAAAGTATAATACAACCTTTGTCTTCACCTATTCAACCTACTTCTCAGGATATTAAGAATCCGAGTGAGTTAAGTTTGGAGGAATACATGAAAAGATACTCCAAACCACCACCTGAAACTTTTTATTATAACCCTTGTAATTTAATTCGTAACAATTATAGATAATTTTTATATATATTGTAAGGACCATTCACGTACATATTTTCTCCCATCAAAAATATAAATTTTTTTTTACTCACCAATTACCAATGATCCTGTGCATCATGAGTAAAGGCCCCCAGCGTCCGGCTTTACTTCACCTTTCTCTTCACCCTCCAGATGATTGGCAGGTGTGGGTTTTGGAGAAACTGACTGATGCCTGAACTGCTGATGACAAGGAACCAAAAACATGCGCCAATTAGACACGACCATTTTACTCGGTCCAGAGGTCGGCTCACTTCTCGGAATTGCTCCTTGTAAGACACGACAATCGTGAAAGATGGTCATTTTTTCCAACAGCTCCCAAATTTGCATAACCTCGACGTAATGAGGAGTATCATTAATAACGATCTTTCGCCGATAAAAGCGAACAAGATAGTCAACCAAGTATTGAAATTGGGACCTATCCATAATTGTATTGGCATACGCAGTATTGGTAATTGAGAATCGAACCTTAGCGCCAAAGTTTAAAGGCTGCATTGCCATTATAACTGCAGTCAATAAGTTCAAACCAACAGCATAACCGGTGATGTCAGGCGGATTCATGTCAAGTGTGGAAAAACAAACGACGGATCCTTCCCATCTCCATAAACTCCCTCTGGGAAGAGGAAGCTGAACTGCGAGGCGAGTTGTACCATTGACTGCAAGCAACACTCGCATAAACTCTGAGGCATCACATGCCTCCACAAACCAAATGAAGTGTCAGGAAAATTTTTTCGATACGCATCCACTCCCGTTGGACCATAATCCGCTGCCAGAAATGAGTGAATGGCTTTAAAAATCTTCCAAAGCCCAATCACGCCAGTAAACAGACATGGACAATGCGGCAACCAACAACGCAAATATGGCAGAGATGTTTGTGTTAGTATGAAGCTTTCCAACGTCTCAACAATCCCCGTATCAGACACCATAAACTTAGACAAAGAGCGCAATTCCAACAGTGTCGGATACAGAGGAGCAACACAAAACCGAGAACACAAGTTTAAAAACAAAAATTAGTGCATCGTCAGGAGCATATTTTGAATTAAACAAATTCAGTAAGGCTTATGAGAAAACAATTCCCATAGTCTATAGCCTGAAAATTCCAAGAAGACTGAACATAGAAACACCCGAATGGCTTGAAGAAATAAAAAAACTGCAAAGTTGCACATCCACGGAAAACAGATGGTGTATACAGAGATTGAAAAACATGCTGAAAATATTAGATTTAATTACGGATATTCAGCTAATAAACGAAGCAATAATCAAAGAATTCGACAGAGAAACTTCAAAACGAATTAAACGTGGAATACAAGTCCTTGGTGACTTTGACACATGGTGTTGCAATGTCATGACACTATCTCAAGGCAACGACTTTATAGAAAACGAGAAAAATCTAAAATCCCAATACAAAAAACTTTGAGAATCCGTAATAGAAAGCCATGCAGAACTATTAAACGTCACAAATGACATTAAAAATTTTGAAAAGTTAGAATTCGACAACTCTAAAATTTTAAAAGAAAACGTTCAAGCATTAAAAGACGCCATTCAAAACCAAAATAACGAAATAATTATTGAAGCTAGAAGAGAAATCATCTTCGACACAGCTCGAACCCTTCACCCTAGATTAGTCACCGAAAATGCTAAACTTAGCCACCTATTCCTTTCTTGCAAAAATAACCATCTACCAGCAGCAATTGTTAACGAAACAACTTTAAAAGAAGACTTACTAAAAATCAAGAAAATTTCAGAAAAATCAAATTTTGCAATAGTTTTAGACGAAAAATCAATCCAGTCCTACTACAGAACAAAATTAGTAAACTGCTATGTGACAGGAAACAAAATAGAAATTGAAATCAAAATTCCACTTCAGAACCTTCATGTTAAATATGAACTTTACAACTTTATTCCATTAGCATTTCGAACTCATGACAATAAAATTTGCTCTTGGGATCAAGAACCTTCGATCTTATCCCACAACAAATTTGATGGGTCAATAAAAATCATAACGGGAACAGACATTGATCTTTGTGGTAAACATAGCCTCTTATGCTTTCTACCACAAGACCCGCACAACCAACAATAAAGGGAATTGTGCGAGGGCATTATTCTAAGGAATGAAATTTGAAGAAATAGTAAAGAAATGCACCTTCAAATGCGAAATAAATCATGAAGAAATTGTAGTCAAACAAATTGAAATGAACCAATTTGCCTTAACAAATGCTAGAAACCCATTGATATCAGTTAACACCTTAACAAAAATAAGTACTAGTATAACCATAAATGACTCATGGCCTAGAGCGACCCTACTAACAGTTCCTTGTGTAGTAGAAATCCAACAGTTACAGAAAGAAAAAAATGCAGAAACAATCATTCCGGCAGGATTCCCATGTATAGATGAACCTGAAAAGAACATTCTCATCGAGCATCATCTACCACTAGTTTGGACAAAATATCAATTCATGGAACTTGATTTTGGTCTACATCAATCATTCAAATTTCCAAATATGTCTATTGCCTACAATAATAAATAGCATGACAACATACCTTACCTTTCACCAATAACTCCAATTCATAAGCTCGAAGAAAGACTGAAATCAGCAGAACTGAAAATCCCTGATCTAGGATACCAGGACACAATAAACACGGTACATTTACTACTAATCAGTTGGTGTAGTTTATTAACACTCATAATAGCCATATTGGTGTACGTAAATTTAAAAATAAATTGTGTTGCTATCAATGCACACAATCAAATAAATGATCTGGCATTGGGAGCAATACATCGTTAATGGTCCATAATTCTAAGTGCACATTTTATATTACAATATAATATAATAAAAAAAAAGCATAATAAATTTGATTAAGTATGCCAAATTATCTTAATTAAGTACATTTGCAAAAATAAATTTTTATGCTCAAATAAAAATTTTTTTTAATATAATTTTTTTTATGCGATGATCAATTCCGCAAAGTAAAATTAAGAGACATTTGTAAAAGAAAATAATATTGTATTATGACTAAAATTAAAGATATAATAGGTTAAAACAGTAAACTTTCAGGGACACAAAATTTAGCGAAGCAGGAGCTTCGGGCTTTCTTTTGCCTGGGGACCTTTGTTCCGTCCCGTTTTTTGCAGACGATTCAGTTCGTCTACAAAAACGTGTCGAACAAATTATAGACAACTATTATTCCTAATTCTCGGAATAATAGCTGTCTATATTTTTACCTAGCTTCTCATGAACGGACACCACCAGATATGCTGATAATGAAGTGTCATCATATTTGGCGGATGTTCCATATCACACCACCTTTTTGGTCGGCCATCTTTTGATTGAAACAAAGAAAACGAAAGTAATGTCATATCTTCATTTTGAAGACATGGTCATTCCTAAACCTGAAGTCGAGCAGAGACATTAGGGTCCATACTAGTTGCTATGGACATTAGGTATCACTATATTAAGAATTAGAAATAAGTATAATTTAAAGTGTTCGTAATAACTAAAGTGAAATTTCAATAAAAGATAAATGTTCATAACTTATCTTATTTGTTGAGGTAATTTAAAAGTATTGAATTACTCTCGCAACAATAGTATGAAATGGAATTTTTAATGCTATTCCTTAATATTATGAGGAGAAAAAAGTCACCATGAGTGCCGAGCATCCACAGACACGTACGTGTACACAGCCATGCGTAGGTTTGTCAATTCGAAAAAATATTTAAAAAAAAAAGAAAATACTCCTTTCAAAAATACGGTTATGCTACTTTGTATACACATATGTGTAATTGTAAACTCACAATTTCCCCTTATCAATTTCATGTAATTATGCTTGTAGTGGTAGGAGTTTAAGTTATATCATTTAACTTCGCAAGAACGAATAAAATATGTTCGTTGTCACACACCTTAGCTCACGCCTCTGGTTGTAAGACAACTGTTAGTGTTGTCTCAGCCCAGTATCTCCAGTCATGTCAAGTCCCCTGCGCATCGCTAGTGCGCATGGGACTCGTGGGCATAGCCATGACAATGCTACCTTTCTCACAGTTTATCAAAAACGCAATGGTTTATTATTATTAGTACTTTTTTGTCAATAAAAAAATCACTCCTGATCCCTATCAATTTCTTATTTTTGTTTTTCTTTATTGTAAAAAAAATATACAATCCGTTTTCCTTATGTATGGTGTTTGTTCCTTTAACTCCTCTTTCATCACCTACATAACGAATTGTATATCAAAAGTTTAAGGTTACTACAGAAATTAATTCATCGCGTTGTTGCCGTTATCATCCCAATTTTTTACCAACAGCAGAAGGAGGGGGAGGATATAATAATATGTTTGGCATGTCATACATCCGGAACTAACGGAATTTCGTTCGCTCAGAACAAGTTTCTTACTTTATAGATTTAATGAAAGTAGGCTTAAAATGTTCCTGACCATCCCGAGAATGGCCTAGGTTATTCATAATTAAAAATTAAAAAATTAGAGGGGTGTAATTGGAGAATTTATAGATTGAAAAAATTATTGTCATGTAGTATTTGGGCATATCCACCAATAAGAGCTACCTACTCATTCTGATTAACGCAGTCGTTTTTTTTAAAATAAAATTTACCTATTTCATAAGTAGGTACCTATTGGAATTCTAGAAAGTTTGTAGAATTATGTAAGTGTTTTATTTTTAAAAAAAATCACCAGTTTCTGGGAGAACTTGGCCGTCAGTATGATTCTAAAGACTCCACCACAGGTTCACTGGACTTCCCAAGTTCCCAAATATAAAATCATTCACGATCGCTCATTACACAAAACCTTTTTAGAACGGATTCTGTGAATCAGATTCGAATTTTGTAGTTTCTCATAATGTATCCGTATTGTTCAAAGAATTCCTTCTACTTATTCCTTCTTTCGTTCTTTGCAAAGTTCCTTACCGAATAATGAATTCGAACGGATCACTCATCAAATTTGTTGGTGAATTTAAGACTCAATGATACGCGTTATCAATTCACCAAACAACAATCACAACAAAAAATAATAATTTACTGGAATACCCGCTGAGATTTTTGGTTGTATTGAAAAATAAAAATATAAATATATTTGGATGGATACAATCAAGAAAGAAACATTTTAGATTTTTCGGATTCTTTTAGGTAAATAAATCAAATTTTGTTCTCCGTTTTCGCATTCGTAATGCGTTAATTGTGATCATAACTTGAACATATTCCATCTTGGTAAACTAAAGAAATTGTCGAAAATCAGAAAGCCTTAAAATGTTTTTGATTCGATTCCGTATCGTTAGTATAATTATTTTCATTAGATCAGAATGATGTTTACTGCAAATTCAGTGTTATCGACTTTGATGAATGTTTTGTTTGGAAATTTCTGATTAGAATACTTATTTTCTGTTTTAAATTAATAGTTTTCTTTTATGAGCGAGTTACAAGCATTTTTGTTATTAATTCATTCAACTTACCGATTTCCATATCTCGCAGATGTCGTGTTCGAATTATTATTCAAAATCTAATAGATATCATAATTCATTACCATTGTTGAGCATTTTCTTATGGTTTTCAGATTATTGGAAAAGCCACTCTAAAATAATAAGTTGCATGATTTGGTTCTAAATTGTACCCTTAGTACATTTTACCTAAAGTGATGTTTCAGATGATAAAACGACAAAAGGAGCCTATTCAATGGAAAAACCGCATTTCTTCAGTTGATGATCTAGAACTAGAAACATAAAGAATAAGTTGCCTGTTCCCTGAGTGGAAAAAAAAAATTAATTCGGCTCAAGTTATATTATTTACTGATTAGTTATTCAAGTAATGGCTTCTCACAACGATTCTCTGTTGGAAGAAGTGATGCAGAATTTGAATGAAAAACTTTCCGAATCCATTCTAAAAAGTTCGTCAAGTTTTCAAACCCTGGAGCTATGGAAAAGGTGAGGAACAAATTCACTAAGGTTTTTATTCCACTGTGTTTACTCTGCAAGGATTCCTTACACTGTATATGTATATGCGAGTTTTCCTGTAAATTTCGTTCTCTAGCTATTTCTTAGTTTAACCTTATAAGAAGTTTTGTACTAACTGCTGAAACTTTCTATAGCCAAAAGTCTACGAAAGATGAAACCACAAAACAGGGCGAAGAGAATATGACTTCAACGTTTCATCCATCACGTTTGAATTATGATGGATTGAAAGTAGATGAACCGAAAATGCCTTTTGAAAGTGAGATACCGCATTACGAAAATGACAGCCACATTGATCCGAAAATTTTGTTTGAACAGTAAAACAACATTAACTTAGCAAACACGTCCATTTTCTTCTTTCGCGCTCGATAGTAATTATGATTGTGTTTACTTCTGTAGAATGAATAAGAAACAAGAAGAAAGACTGAAAATTAATTTACCAATTGGTGATTCAAACAGTAAAGCACGTGACGAAGAAACTGCGAAGCAGAGAGGTACCGACTCTTTCTTATTACTATCCCATAAATAGTACCGAAATTCAGTAATGGCTCACTTATTATTTATTTTCTTCGTCTCTTATTTTCAGCTCATAAAATCACAACTACTTTACATCGAGTTCCAGTGTCATTAATAATATGTAATATGTCTAATGTCCAAAATGTAGAACCGCTGACAAGTCGACAGTCAACAAGTATTGCTTCCTATTATGCGTATCAATTTAGCAATCATTATATTGTTTATCTCATTCTGTATCTCTTATAATTTGATGAGTAGTCTGATGTATGATAACACGTTGTCTTGGTAAAGATGGAAGGTTCTTTCAAATTTTTTACTTACAAATAATGTCCCAGTACTAAATCATCGTAACCGTATGATGTTTCGAAACATTAATTTTAATTTTATCAGCCGTCTTCAATATGGCAAAAATGTTCTACAATAAAAGTTTTAATTCGGTCCAGTTCTCAGCTCTACCGTTGTATAGCACGAGTTTTCGTCTGCGGGGTAGAAAAAATTTAAAGAAAACTCAAAAATTGATGTCTCTTAACAGAAAATGAAACTATAATTTATTTCATGAAAAATGCACGGAGCACACACGCGCTCATATTTTTGGGGAAAACAAATTTCTCCAAAACAAATCAGGTCAAGATATTTCCACTTTTTGAAACAAAAAATTTGTTTTTATATCTGGTAAATAGAACAAACTCGTCAAAGCTCTAGTGTGATCGCTTTTTTTTCCCTATCGAATAGACCTAATCATTTAGTCATTTAGTTTGAAAGATAATCAAACTTTAAAAACAATTGAACTTTTCAGTGAAGAAATTGTTAAATAAACATCTTCACATAATGGCTGTATTTTATGTAATGTTTTATCTGCGCCGTTATTACTAAAAATAATTTTTAATATAATAAATTTAATATTCTTGATAATAATCTAACTCTCATTTATCTTTTCTTTTCAGCTCTGGCAACAAAGACTCAAGTTGAAAAAAAAATTAAAAATACTTTCGAATTACACTTGGGTAACTTTTCTCGTGCGTTGCCAATTGAAGATAAAAATACACCACTTAATTCTGCAGCAAGCTCTTGTAATTTCGACGAATGTGAAAAAGAATTAACATCTTGCGCACTAAACATCAGAAATTATGAACTATCGACTGGTGAGTCATTAGTTATGTATGGCATCAGATAATCGACCGAAACCTCATTTATTTAATTTTTTTTAATCCTCATTCCAGATCAGCTAATTACTCACGGAGATCAGAATTTTTCAACAATTACTTCGCAGTCTCTAGTAAATATGCAAACCTGTCTACCGTACTCACATTTTCTTGGCAGTGAAGTAGCTGTGAGTCACAAGAATGTACAAATGGAACCAAGTAGACCAAAAAATATGAAGCTGACTACAGCAGAACGTTGTCGTAGATACCGTGCGCGTAAAAAAGCATTAGAAGATCAACTACCACCTAGCGAACGAAAAAAAAGAAAGAAATTTAATAATGCAGAATGTTGTCGTACGTACCGTGCTCGTAAAAAAGCATTAAAATCTCATCAACCGTTCAGTGAAAAGAGAAAGACTGATAATAAGCTGACTGCAGCAGAACGGTCGCGTCGATACTATGAAGGTAAAAAATTATTAATGCTTTTGGAGTCACAGAGTGAAAGGTATTGCGAATCAAATATCAGCAATGATGAACCATTGACCGGTAAACCTTCCGTTATGTATTGCATCAAGATAAACACCAGAAATGTTACCCATCATCTGCGTTTTTAATCATTCCAGTTCAAATGGTTGCCAATGAAACACAGAATCTTTTACCGCCAAGTGCTTCACTGTCTACAGTAAATGTGCAATCATCTACACCATACACACATTTTCTTTGCAACGAAAAAACCACATGTAAGTTAAATGCACTGCTGATATCCAATAAAAAATGAAAAGATAGAGTTGCGTTCCGCTGAACGATCTTGTTATCACTGAACTTGTGAAAAAGGATTAACATTTCATGTATTGTGTATCAAAAATGATGAACCAGTGCTAGATGAACCATTAATGTGAATAGCTTTAGATTGTAGAAAATTAGAAATTACATCTGATTTTTTTTTCTTTAATTTTTATTTCCAGCTCAAATAGCTCGTAACGAAGCGCAAAATGTTTCACAACCTTCGACAAGTGGTTCGCGTGCTGCGGAAATTGTACAATCATTTATACCATACACTTTTTTACTTTGCAATAAAGAAACCACATGTAATTTAAATGCACAGCTGTTACCCTATAAAAATGAAAAAATGGAGCTGCATTCAGCTGAACGTTCTTGTAATTACCGTACTTGTGAAAAAGGATTATCATTTTATGTGCCGTGTATTAAAAACGATGAACCATTGTCAGGTGAACTTCTCTATCAGTAATGTATTGCTTCCGATAATAGAAAATAAAAAGTTTCATTTTTTTCTTCTTAATTTTTCCAGCTGAAATAACTACCAACAATGCGCAGAATATTTCACAACCTTGGACTAGTGGTTTACAGGCTGCCGTAATTGTACAACACTCTATACCGTTCCCACATTCTTTTTCCAGTGAGGTAGTCGCATGTAGCCGAACTGAGTGGGTTGTACGAAATAAAACGAAAAAGACAAAGCAGACTACAGCAGAATCTTGTCGCAAATACCGAGAACCTCGAAAATCATTAAAAGGTCAGCCTCCACCAGAAAGAAAGGAAATAACAAAAATGACAATCAGTTGTGTGTTGCATCAAACAACCGAAATCGCACATATGTTATTTATTTTTTAATTTGCTTTCCAGGTCAAATAATTAATAATGAAGATCATAATCTCGTTCAACTTTCAACAAGTGGTTCACAGACTCCAGTAAATTTACAGACCTGTATACCATACACAAAGTTTGTTTGCGGTGACGAAGCTGCAAGTCACCTAAATGTGAAAGTAGAACCAAATAAAACCAAAAAGATGAAGCTGACTGCAGCAGAACGTTGTCGTAGATACCGTGAACGCAAAAAGGTGTTAAACAATTACCAAAGGAGAAGAATAAACAGATTCACAAATGCAGACCGTTGTCGCATGTACCGAGCTCGTAAAAAAGCATTAAAACCTGTTAAGTCAAAAACCCAAGATGAAGAACCGTTAACAGGTAAATCTTCAATAATGTCGTATATTAGATCAGTCATGGTTTCCAATCGGTGGTCTGTGTAAGGGATGATCGTAAGTGTTCTGTTTTTTGGATGGAACAAAGACTGAAACTGGATGTAGCCTACCTTAGAGGGGAGGGCGAATGTAGTACAAGCAGTAGTGTGCGGCAATTAAAAATTTGCGCAAGTTATCCTTTATAGCTTCAGTTGAGTTGTGTACTACTCCATTAGACAGACTACGTAATTTTTATCTTTTATCAATTTTTAATCATTCCAGTACAAATGGTAGCTAATGAAGCTCAGAATCTTTCGCAACCTTCGACAAGTAGTTCTCAGGCTCGAGTAAATATACCATCCTCTGAATTGAACTCTCATTTTCCGTGCAATAAAGAAACCACATGCAACATAAATGCCTCGCTGATACCAAATAAAATCGAAGAGATGAATCCAAGCTCAGTAGAACGTCGTGAAAAAACATTAAAAATTCAGCAATCCGCGAATGAAATAAATAGAAAATTTACGAATGCTGAACGTTGTCGTAGATACCGTGCTCGTAAAAAAGCATTAAAATATATGGACTCAAATATTGCAGATAATGAACCACTGACAGGTAAACCTTCAATAATTATGTTCTGCATTAGAAAAAATGAAGAAATTTTGTGTGAACATCTGAAGGCGCCGAACCAACCTGGAAGAAAAGAAACGTGTTTTTTAAATGTCTTGAAATTACGAATTACTTAGTAGCCTATTTAATTTACAAACTGGGCTCTATGTATCAAAATAAAAGAATTGAATAAATTTCTTTATTTTATGTCGGGTCAGCGAAAAAAGTCGTGTGTGCCCATAAGTTGAGATGGACCTCACTTGTAGCCTCAAAAGCGTGAAGATGTTTACACATTACTATCTGACGTACTCGCTCCTTTTTCATTTAATGTTTCCAGTACAAATGGCCGTTGATGCAGCGCAGAATTTTTCACAACCTTCGACGAGTAGTTCTCCGGCTCGAGTAATTGTGCAGTCCTCCGAACGGTACTCCCATTTTCTTTGCCGTGGAGAAACAACCACTTTATGCAATACTAATGCTCAGCTAATACCAAATAAGAACGAAGGGGTGAAGTTGAGTTTAGCAGAACTTTCTCGCACTAAGCATACTCGTAATGAAATGTTGAAAGCTGAGCTGACCTCAAGTGAAAAGAAAATAACAAAACTGTCAAATGCAGAATGTTGTCGTAGGTACCGTGCGCGTAAAAAAGCATTAATATTTGAGCAGCCGCCAATGAAATAGAGAAAGACAAATAAGCTGACTGCAGTAGAACATTGTTCTACATAGATACAGGGCAAGTAAAACAAGCATTAATGTTTCAACAGCCAGATAATGAAAAGGAATGATATAAAACTGAAAACGTTGTAAGCGATATGATGGACATAAGAATATATCGGAATCTATTAAATCAAATATCAGAAATGATGAACCTCCGACAGGTAAACCTTCAATAATTTATTACATTAGATAACAGTAGTGTAGCGAAGGGGATATGGTAGTTGAGTCCCCCAAAGTTCAAAAGAAACACTTAAGTGCTTACCTCAATAATGGCCAAAAAACGAGCATTCTCAAATTTAATGACTAACACCCTTCCCCTAAGGATCATGGTTTCGCTACACCGCTGTTGGATAGAGAACAGAAATTCTATATCATACTTTTTAATCTTTCCAGCTCAAATGGCTGCTGATGAAGTACAAAACTTTTTTCACCCCACAACAAATGGTTGGCAGGCTGTGCAATATATCATGGATGAATTGGATACGACCTGATTCTGGTCACATTAACGAAAATTCAGCTGCCATCTCTGTTAGTTTTTATTCATTTGATTGAAAGAATTTTCATTTTTATTCTTATTTTTCCTCTAACAATCGCAGTCATTTCTTGTTTGCGCATTAAAAAACCTATAAGTGTAGGTACATGTAATCTATTTTGGTGGTTCTTTCTATTTTATCTTTGAGAATTATTTTTCGTGTACTTGCTATATTTTAGTAGGTAATCGATATTCATGATTTATTTCCAAGAGACAAAGCTGGGCATAAAATTGCTTTAACTGAGGCTAAATCAGATGTACAGATTACATGAGCTTAGCTTTTGTTGAAGAATTCAGATATAATTTTGATGGCAATCTATATCAAATTATATCAATTAAAATGAAAGTTTCATTGTAATCACCCTTTCAGCCTTGCTTGATCATGACTATTTTCCTTCGAGAGAATCGTATTTATGTATAAAATCACAAAAAGCTGACTAAATAAAATGTTGTCATGGCTACACCCACGAGTCCTGTGTGCACTAGCAATGCGCAGAGGACTCGACATGACTGTAGATACTGGGCTGAGGTGACGCTAAACAATTGTTCCACAACCAGGCGCGAGCTAAGGTGTGTGACAACGAACATATTTTATTTGTAATTGTGACGTTAAACCAACAATAAGTAAACTCCTCCACTACATGGTAGTAGGAGCACAGTGTTTTTTCACTGGACCTCGAATTTAATAATTACTTTCATCTACATTTAATTTCGCTATTCAAAATTTAATTTCGCAACTCGAAATTTAATTTCGGAAAATCAAAATGTCATTTCAAACATCGAAATCTAATTTCGGAAATCGAAAATTAATTTCAAATCTACACGCAAAAAACGAAAATATTAGTTTTTTGTGGCCTAACTTGTGGTTTGAATTGAACTGAAATAATACGCTTCCACTAATAAACAACTCTCACCTGTACGCCGTATGTAATTAAAAGTCTCAATAAGAAATAGCCTGACAATCATACTCAGACCCAAACAATTTGACTTATTCGAGACTGGAATTCAACTCAATAATAATTCCCTATACCCCGTATAGTAATACATTTCCTAATTGTCAATTAGCCTAGAAATGACTCGTAATTACCGCTACTAAATAGCTGACGGAAAAATAACTTACAATTATTTTTCCGCCGCCCCCAGCGCCAATTATTACGTAAATTCTAAAAAATTAAAAACATCGAATTCCTAAATTTGTCCTAAAAATATTTAGACTGTAAAATATACAGAAACATCGCTAAATGTTAGCGCATCCGTGTCTCAGTCCTTCGAAACGGAACAAAACGAGAGAGATAGAAAAAAATATAGGAATATCCCTGTCTCTCTCACACTTATATGTTTGTAAAAACATTCCTTAATAAAGACACAAACGACATATAATTCGATCAAAATTCTTCAAAAATACGACGATTGTGAGAAAGACAAAAGACTTGGTTCACCCAATCAGCTTTCACCAGCCGCTGGACCATTGAACATCGTATGAGTTTTTTGTGTAAACACACACACACACGCAAAAAAGGATCGTAATCCTTTACGCAATTACACACACAAATAGAATTTGTGCATTCTGCTGCAACAGCAGCGATTGTGGGAACAATAACCCACGCATGCGCTACCTCACCCCGACAACAACGTGTTCAACACAACGTACCCCCGATGTATGAAAAGATAGACGATCATCTTCACTCATTGTCAAAAAGTGATAGAGATTACTGTGCGCTCCAGTAATTAATTGTGCAATACCACGTTTTAATTAATTATTAGAAACATTTTTTCGTAATTATTTACGCGTTTACTTATTCATTCCCCCCGGAGTGTAGTGGCAAAGTTTCCAGAAGGTACCGCCATATATTCAAAAGGAAAACCATAAGTACACTTACGCATCATTGTACTCTTTAGTAAATTTTCTAAAGCGTCGCCATATTGAGAATATGCATTTGTAACACATTGTTACGAGACTAAATCTTAGTTATTCGGACTTAAAATAATTTATTCCTATTGTGTATTATTATAATTTATTATAAATTCAATAGCCAATCCGCCATTTTATAATGGCCTAAGATCGCATATCGATCTTAGTGCAAAATTTAGTCATTTGTGCGTAATCTAGTTACAAATCAAAATCGGTTTGTCACCCCAGGGTCGCCCCAAAATTTTTTGGGGCAAGACCCTGGAAACCAAACTGACTTTGAAAAACATTATACGTTTCTTGAAAATTGAAAATGATGTTTTCGCCTATGGGTCATGCCTGATTTTTCATTTTTTTTTAAAGACAAAAAATTATCTTCAAAAATCATCTCTCTTTTCGCCAAACTCAAAAATGACCTTTTCGCCCATGGGTTATGCTCGATTTTTTCACATCTTGATAAGACTTGAAAGTAATTTCTTTTACCATTTCTGTAAAAATCAAAAAGATCTTTTCATCTACGGGTCATGCCCGATTTTTCATTTGCCTAAAAGACTTGAAAAATTTTGAAAAACTGATTTTCAAAAATCGATAAAATTGCTAAAAAACCAATTTACAATCTTTTTTTTTTTTACTATCAAAAAAAAAAATGCATAGCACCCATAAAAATTTGTAACACCGGTTACGTCCTTTCTCTATGCAAAAATACAGCGCAAGTTTATAAAAACGAACCACAGTGATACTAATAAATAACAGTGTCAATGACCTTTGTTCGAATGTAGGTTAATAGCACGAATGCAAAAAATTGTTTTTCATTCGATTTTATCCCCCCTTTTCAAACAATAGGCATAATACCTATAACAAAAAAAGAAAAATAATTTAATTTTTATTCTGTTTTTTCGTCTTTCTTTTTATCCTGTTCTTAGAACATGAACCCTAAAGATATTGCAAACACGTCGCGTGGCGACAAAATTGACATCCTCCTTGACCCTGAAGAATTGTTGATAGAGGAGGAGGAGTCGACCAAGGCATCGATGTCCCGCCAGCAAGATGCAACTACCATCGAAAAACCACTATCCGAAAATTATATTTCGAAATGCTAGGAACATGATCCAAAAGATCAAGTTGATGCTGGGTTTGCAAATCTCAAACCTCCTAAATTTTATTTAGAAAAGTGGGATGGTGACATTCTAGGCTATCCTGGGTTTATTAACGGATTTAATAACTACGTTAATAAACGAAACGATATCACCATCCCACAAAAAATCAACCTACTGCAAGGGGCCCTACCAAAATTCTTGGTAGAGAAAATTAACCATTTCTCCCCAGACAACGTTGGCTACATCCAATGCCTAAAATTCTCAGATAGTAGGTATGTGGACAAATCCAAGATTCGAGCTGAAATGTGGCTAAAAATAACTGCTTACTTAACAACCACAAATGACACAACATCAATCCTAGATACGTTAGACACCCTCACCATTATGGTAGATAGATATTGTTTACTTGCAAAAGTAATCGATGAGGAGCAATTATTTAACATAGTAATTAAAAAATTCCCCCCTCGATCTTACCAAAACACTCTAAAAAGTAGCAAACGCAATGTTAAACATTTGTTCGAAGCAGTTAGATCGTTTATTAAAATTAGGGAATTATCGGAGCCTATTTGTACTTCAGTACCAAAAAAGGTCGATAAACCTAATCCACCCCCACAAATTAGAAATCCCTCTCAACCTAAAGGTAGGAGAAATTTCGCGATTATTTCTACAGAAAAGAAACCAAACGAAAGAGGACAGAATAAATCCAATCCTCACAAACAACCAGCCCAATGTTCGAATCGCACAAACAATAGGGATACTAACACAAATTTATCTAATATAGATGAAGCTGGGATTGTATGGGTCCAACTACCGTCGGGGCAACGCAACCCAGCATCAACTGTGTGCACACCCATAAAACCAAATACACCATGTATTTTCTGCAAAGGTGAGCACCATGCTCACCTATGCAGAAAAAAGGGTACGTTGGAATCTCATCCTGTGCACTACAAACAATACCAATTGTGTACGCAATCGCACACCAGTACGAAGTACTGTAAGGCGCTGCCACATGCAAATGTGGCAGTACCGAGCACCACTCGAACCTATGCCCCGTGATCGAATATCCGATCACGGAAGGCAAAGTCGCAGAGTGGGTGGAAATGCTGAAGGACTGCAAGCAGTACCTACCACCAGGTAACCTGTTTGATAAACAGCTACAAAAATTACCTGTTCTCAACCCTAAACAAACTGTAACATTACAGACGACTGCAGCTTCAGAAGAAGGTACCAATAGTCTCGTTGCACAGCAACACCAAAAGGATGAGAACCTGAGTTCCACATCCGGAGTTCCAGTGTTAAGTGAGTGTTTATCATTTTTTACTACTAAAGATACTGACGCTCATTTCTTAACATTTTCATCGTACATTCTCGCTCAAAATGCACAAGAACAAGTGAAAATTAATGGCTTTTTTGATTGTGGAAGCAAACATAGCTATATGTTTTACACATATTCCTATGAACACCTCAGAGAAAATTTTTCTGAGTTTGCTGAAACAATCAAATTTTGTGGCCTAGCTGGACAAATGTCAAAACAAATTCGCACCCAAATTGTAAAATTTGAACTATTCAAGTGCGATGGAACTAAAGTTCAAATGGAAGCCAACACAGTACCACACATCGCGAACAACCTTTCCAAATTTGATTTTGAAGAATTTAAAAACTGTTACCCACGATATTCCAATATCGACTTTTCAGGTTTGGACCGAGAATCTACGATTCATTTACTAGTTCGTAATAATTACATGTGGTCATTTATAAAGCACATGAAACATTTGTCACCAACCTTAACCCTAATCGAAACTGATTTTGGAAACATGTTAGGAGGATTCTTAGGAAAACCAACCAAATGCGATGCATTCGAACCATCATTCTTTACATCCCCAGAAAGTATAGAAAACTTCTGGAAATTGGACACATTAGGTATGGAAACCAAGAACTTGGTTGAGGACGATGCTGAAACTGAAGCATTGCACTTATTTTATAAAAATATAAAATTAGTGAACAATAGATACCAAATCAGTTGGCTATACAAGTATAGCCCCCCACTCCTAGTCAACAATAGACAGTTAGCATTCAAACGATTGGAAAGACAATTGCCTAAATTACAGAAAAATCAAGAATTTTTCGTAAGATACGATCAGTATTTTATTTCATTAATCGATTTAGAAATGATTGAACCTATCGACAACGATATACCCGCAGAAGTGGTACATTACTTACCATACAAGGGTATCTACGATCCAACAAAAAGCACTCCACTCAGAGTAGTTTTTGATGGATCGGCCAAAACCAAAAAGTCTAACTTGTCCCTAAATGACTGCATGTATAAAGGAAAAGTACTGTTAGCCAATCTAATAGCAATGCTTGTAAGTTTTCGTAAGAACCCTTATGCAATAATCGCTGATATTAAAAAAGTGTTTCATCAAATTGGATTGCACCCAGATGACAGAGATGTCACACGTTTCCTATGGATTAAAAATCCTAACAATCCTATGACAAATAACAATTTAGTAACATTTTGATTCTGCCGTGTTCCCTTTGGAATCATAATGGCACCATTCTTACTCGCAGCATTGCTATTACATCACTTTTGATTGGTCGACATGGAGTTCCATGATAAGTTCTTAGAACAATTTTACATTGATATTTAATTGTTTCCGTACCAACGTACGAAGAAACAAAAGAATTATACATAAAATCCAATAAATTATTCAACAATATCTCCATGGAACTCACCCAATGGGGCACCAATTGTAAACAGTTAAGAAAAGATTTCAACCCACAACTCGTGTTAAGCAAACCAATCATCAAAGTGCTTGGCCTGTATTGGGATATGGACCATGATGTACTTTACATGCCCAAACCAAAACGGTTTACATCTCCATGGACAAAACGCACATTCCTTAGAGTACTATCATCATTCTATGACCCTTTAGGTTGGTTTGCACCAGCATTCGTTCCATCAAGAACGTTCATGAAAGTACTCTGGTCCAAGGGATTGAAATGGGATAAAAAAATCCCAGACAATCTCGAACCAACAGCTACTGAGATAATCACTGATCTCAGCAACAGCCTCAACTACTGCATTCCTAGACAATTCTACCTAGGAACTTATGCCCCGAATACCTGTCAACTACACGTATTTGTAGATGCATCACAAGTAGCTTACTCCATGGCAATATATATCAGATTTAGCAACACTAAATCAAATTGCCATGCAGTATGATTTGTAACAGGAAAATCACGCGTAACACCTATGCGACCGATAACAATTTCTATACTCGAATTGATTGCAGCACTCATAGGTGCACGTGGACTACATTCCCTACGTGAACCACTCGGTTTATAGAACGCACCAACATTCTTATGGTCTGATAGCAAATGTGTTCTCACATGGCTATTAGAAAGAAAAGTCCACCCACAATTCGTAAAAAATAGAGTCGACAAAATAAAAAGTATAAAACCCGTCGAATATCGATATGTCCCATCAATGGACAACCCAGCTGATATTGGCTCATGTGGTTCCTCTATCCACGAACTCTTCAAATCACTCTGGTGGTCTGCACCAACTTGGCTATCCCAAGATGAAAAATCTTGGCCAGAAACAGATTTGAACATAATCAAAAGCCTACCAGACAAACTAACCAAAATAGACACACCTGTATTTTACACAATGAAAGAAGTATTATCCTCGACTTCTAAAAAGTCAGTGTCAATAACAATTGACAATGAATCAATTTTTAACAAACGTCATCCTGCCAAATATTTAAGGCAGATGAAATCAGCAAAAAGATTCATCCCACACTTCTTCATTGGTCCAAACACAGATCAATGTGAAGTCACACTACCAGAACCCGAGGTTCTGTCTCAACAGTGGATATCTGATCCACCGAACCAAAGTCAGCCACTTGATTTGACCATCACCAAATCATGCTATATTCTGAAAGATGAAATACCTTTCGAAAGTTTTATACATCCGCCATTGGAAACTCCGTTCAACATAGATATCACAAAATTCAATACTTTGTCTAAACCCGTACGTACATTCTTATAATGTATAGAAGCTGTACGACGATTTAGTAACCAACGAATAAGGAGGAAAAGATTAATTTCACCTTATGCATCGTTAGATTTCACCTTTCATTTTGCTCTACTCTGCTTTATCAGAGCTGACCAAAAGAAATACTTCGGAAAACTACTCGAAGTATTAGAAAAACAAAATCACCCTCCGTACATCTTATACAAAAAATTCCACATACTGATTGATCCATCTGGGATACTACGTACAGTAAATTATCTACCCGATATCGAGTACGCAAGAGACATGCTATCACCAATCCTGATGCATCCCTAGTCTCACTTAACAAAATTAATTCTGATGCATACACATCTGAAAAACGTACACTCTGGTACAAAATTTACAATAGCCGACTTTAGAAGACACTATTTTGTGCCAAAGTCACTAAAAGTGTTACCTCAAATTCTAAAGAAGTCGTGCACACTATGTAAAAAAGCTGAAACAAGACCGTTTAAACAACCAACTTTTTCAGCACTACCAGACTTTTGTCTGGTACCTTTCGTGAATCCATTCACCTACACAGGTGTGGACATATTTGGCCCATTCATGGTATTTGACAAATACCTGCCAAAAACGAAAGCACAGTTGGCAACACCAACTATACCACCCATTAAAAATTGGGTGTTGATCTTTACGTGCCTGTCCACCAGAGCAGTACACCTACTCTCAGTGTCAAACTTGACAACTGAGGACATCTGGACAGACTTCTTAACATTTTTCGCTTACAAAGGCACGCCCAGAGTTGTCCTATCCGATAACGCAGTGCAATTCCACTTAATTGCAACGTACTTACCAGAGTACTGGAAAACGTTCACTGAAGAACAAAAAATCAAACCTAGCTTAGATGAAAGAAGCATTAAATGGCACTTCATCCCAGCTAAAGCACCATGGTATGGTGGAGTTTATGAACGACTGATCGGCATTATAAAACAAGTGTTTTATAATGTCCACGGTTACCACTCAATCTACAAACATATCTTCCAAGCGAGCTTGAAAGATATACAAACAATGGGCAACAGAAGACCACTATGCCCATCTCCGGATGAGCTAGATCAGTTGACATTAACACCCGCACATTACATGCGGGCCAACTTAGGCCACCTAAGTAAGCCGATTAATGAATCGAATAAAGATCCAACTCCTACAGCAAAACAGTTTATGGACATTTGGAAACTCAACCAAGATTACCTAACAAACCTTTGGTTAACTTGGAAGAGACAATATCTCTTATACCTAAGAGATAGACCACCAACTGCGCTCTCCAATCCAGGGTGTATGGTACCATTTGTGCCGAAAGTAAACGACATAGTACACGTTTTGGACTACACATCCAAACCTGGCGTTTACAAACTTGCGAAAATCATTGATTTAGAGAAATCTCGTGATGGAAAAGTCCGTCACGCAAAAATAGAATTCTCAAGCAAACAAACATCTACAAGATCTCTGAAGTTCTTGGCTCCGTTGGAGTTAGATGACAGAGATGTAGATAAACTTGATAAGTAGTATCGTACCTCCGATAGACCCCCTGATTATGACAAAAATAGACTGGTCTGACAAGCCAAATTACTGACTTTAGGGTACGCCATAATTGGACATTATACTCCTAAAAACAGTATAACTACGATTTTTTGGCACCCACTATTACTGTCATGTACTTTATAAAAGGTTACGGGTAATAGGTGGCAGAGTGCACTACTTAACTTAGCATCATTGATGTTTAAACGAATCGCTAATTCCCAAATATTCCTTTATAGAATCTGTGATCTACGGCCAATAACTCGTCCCATCCTCTCAACTGCTGCATCCGGCGATTGAAACGAACTTTTGCCGAAAGTATCGTTTATGTCACTTTTGTTACGTTGTAATGTCAGAAAAAAGAAGAAAAGTTTTTGTTCCTACTTTATTCATAATTTTCTGTAAATAACTATTTTTTCATGTTTATATTGTATCTGTTATTTTTATTGTTGTTTTTATAATAAAATAACATTTCATATAACATGTATGTCTAATCTTTATTCTAGATTTCAGGGGAATCTTAGGAGGTGGCCACCGATGGCCACCCAGGAACACCGCCCCCAGTGTCATGGCTACGCCCACGAGTCCTGTGCGCACTAGCGATGCGCAGAGGACTCGACATGACTGTAGATACTGGGCTGAGGCGACGCTAAACAGTTGTTCCACAACCAGGCACGAGCTAAGGTGTGTGACAACGAACATATTTTATTCGTCCTTGTGACGTTAAACCAACAATAAGTAAACTCCTCCACTACAAATGTACCTATATATGCGTGTATATATATATAAAAGTTATAAAAATAACGATCCATTTATTTCAGTTTTTTCAGATAAGTGAGCTGGATTTTTTATACAAGGTCACCATCCATAATTAACTAGTTCCATCCGTTGATCGGATCTGAATATCTTCATGATTTATGGTATGACGTAATCTACGATCTCGCTTTGTCTGGTAACTCACCTCATCAACCCTAGTTTGTCGAATGAAAATGGAACGGTGCTATTTCTTTTTTGCCCTCGAGTCGTACCTACTGAGGAAAAGCTCAAATGAGTGAATAATTTGATTTAATTTCACTCCCACCCCAGTTAAAAATTATGAATAGGTACGCACAAACGCACTCTCTCTCCGCAGGGTCTGGATCTGTGAATTCCAGGCCACCAAGTGCAAATAGGTGTACATATATCCAATAATCTGGCGATTTTCAGTTGAATTCTCTTGATTGCTGATCGTACAATATCTCCACTAGCGCTAAATCCGATCGATCTACTTTTTTTTTTATCTTCTCCAGCTTTATGATGAGTTTCTGAGTAAATGAGTAATGATTCCTCATAAAAGTGATGCCTATAGTAATATACAATAAAGAGTACCTGGGAAACTACCTACTGTAGTCCAAATTGACATTGTTCGAATCCTAATAAAACAGCTGAAATATTACAAAATCAAGATTTTGTTTTTTGCTCGTAAGCGTGACTGATGATTTTTTTACAATTAATGCCAAGATGCATTGTTGCTTCTCTGCACGATTACGTGTATCTGTTTTTGAGTAAAACGACTCGATTCTGTAGACTTTTATTGATAATTGTTTTGATTGTGGCATTAAGAAGTGGTGACCCGCGACCTTCTCAAATTAAAAGAGAAAAAATAGTTAAATATTTTTTGGATACCTGTACATTATATTATACTTACTTACATCATCTGTTAAGATTAATGAGTTTATACTATGTCAGACGACGATTAGCATTATATGTCCCCCGTCATCTGAAAGTAAGTTATAATTTTAATTTGTTTGAAAAGCTCTAATGAAAAATACGGTTTCCACTTTACGTCTTCGACGATTTCCTCCTCTTGAGAGAGTGAGACCAAAAGTAACCAATTTATTTTTTACCACCATTTAAGGTAAGATGATTTTCTTTTCTAAATGTTTTGTTTGATTGTTTGCAGATCTCCCTAAATTTTCAACTTAATGAAAATTTAAAATTCATTTTCAAAATTCAAAGCAATTGTCGAAGTGCGTTGGTTGCGTTGCGATACCTACGCACTCTACCGTGTTTAAAAAATAATAATATCAAGTCTTTGTGAATAAAAGCTGGCGCCGTAAATGTAAGAATGAATACAACTTGCTATACGTGAAATATAATTCGTTGTGTATATTTCGATAAATAACGGAGATTTTGCCCCTATGCTCCACCAAATCGAAGAGATCCAACAAAAGAATTTTATGGCGTAGGTACTTGACTATATTTTGAAAAAAATAAATAAAATAACAATGCTATGTAAACGACATAATTTTACCTTAAAAATTTTATCGGAATGAAGTATGAGGAACGAACAATTGATGAGGTTTCGAGAATTTCGTCATTCTCAATCGATACACTTTCAAGCCAAACCAAATGTCAACATATTATTCATGTGGGTACTAGGAAATTTATTCTTTCTGACAAATCTTAGAATATTTCAAAATAAATCAAACCAACTTCAAAGAAAATGTCCAGAATTTCGAGTGAAAAAAATTACTATGCTTAGTTAAGGAATTCGCTAATTTGTGAGAAAATGAATCCTATCGAACAGCAATCACGACCAAAAAAAAACTAGACACTATTTCCCCAATACCTAATTTTTTTTTATGTGTCCCTAAATATAAATAGACAAGATAATCCAATTTCTCATGATTGAACTCATTCAGACAAACCAAAAAGTTCTCTTCGCCTTATGCCTGTCTTCAATTTGCAAAACTCCCTTTCAATGTGCACTATGCAATTTGTTTTACATACATCCTTATTTTTCAAACTACCTTTCAACGTATGCTATGCACTTGTTTTGCACACATGTTTTCAAGTAGGATTTTCTATTGAAAATCTACTTATCAAACTTTGTATCACGGAACAACGTGGGGTGGGGGTAGATACGTTGTTTGATTCATAACTCAAGGAAAATTTTGGCACTAATAACTCAAATTCGTATATGTATAAGCCAATTTCTTGTTAACAAAATATAGGTCGCAATTTTTATTCAATAGGTACGAAATTTGAAACGAACATTAGTACTAAGTCAAGGAATTGACCTATTAATTTTGTTACGGATCTGCCGTACGGTACTTCCGGTGTGGCTATTTTCTTTTTTGTTTCGGCTGTAAAATTTTTAATTTTCGACCAATAGCTACGAAATTTGAAACAAATATTCACTATAATATATTATAAATTCCTATAAATTTTAGTCTCACAATTCTTCGATAACACTAATATCGTTTTTATTTCACCTATAAAATGCCTAATTTTGGACTAATAGGAAAGTAATTCGAAAGAAATATTTACTACGATCTGTTAATAACATTTTAACGATTAAGCCTACCTAATTTGACATTTTTCTAAAGGAGTTGCTGCTGCGTTATTTCTTTTACAGTCTTCTCAAAAACTACGATAAGTAGGCACCAATCTTCTATGAAATTTGCACGTATATAATAATAATTGAATGCGATTCCTTTTGTAGTTCCTTCAAAATCTTGAAAAAACCAAATTTTCAGAAATTTTGTGTTCTATAGTTTTCTCGAAAACTACTAAACCAATAGGCAATAAACTTTTATACCTATGAGATTTTTGTCCTATAGATATAAGGACTACTTTTTGCCAAAATTTCATCTTCTCTTTTGTAGGTTTCTGAAAATCGTCAACACAAGTTTTCACAATATATAAGTACATACATAACCATATACTTACATTGGATAATTTTCATCGTCCCCACCTCTAACCATTTTGCAAGGTCAATTTGAAAGTATTGTTTGCAAGCAAACTGAGAAAAATCCGGGGATTTCTGGATTTTTCACATCTTCTCAAAGTATCAATTTTTAGTACATAACATCATTGTTTTCTTAGGTGTGCAGAATTCTTAAAAGCGATTTTAAATTGAACGCTCCATCTTTCCCAAAGAAGAAGCAAGAATAAAAATTCAGGAAAAATCCGTGGTTTTGTTTTTTTTCCCTCGTATAAAAATAAGCCGATTTTATTTTTCTTCTCACTAATTCGTACATTTCTGATGTCTTCTGGGAAGGCTCCTCCAGGTTTTGGAGTTCTTCCCCTCATGCTCCCTTATATTCGCCTCTGAATTCCTCCGTTTACTTGGGTACATACAGCAAGTCAGCAACTTAAATAACAGGTATTTATTATTTATAATCATTTTCGTGTAACAAATCAATAAACGTTCATTTTTTACTGGTGTACAATATGCGAAAGGCCGCGAAAAAGGGGTTCGTAGGAGTATTACAACCGCTGTTTCCTCAGCTGATGGTAAAATTGTCTTGCTGCTATAAAAATTAAAAAGTCTTACGCCGGAGCAGCTCCGTTAGAAAAAGTAGGTTAAAATTAGGTAGTCACTAAAGAGTTATCAATACATCATAATAAATAATTATTCCGAATTACCTTCCTATTGGTCCAAAATTAGGCATTTTATAGACGAAATAAAAACCAATAATATAGTGTTACCGGAAGTACCGTGCGACCGATTCATAACAAAATTTATAGTAAGTTTTAATATTTGTTAAAAATTTCATTGCTATTTGTAAAAAATTAAAAATTTTACAGCCAAAACAATAACGAAAATTGCCATACCGGAAATGCCATACGGTCGATCCGCAACAAAATTAATAGGTCAATTCCTTGACTTAGTACCTACTAATGTTCGTTTCAAATTTCGTACCTATTAAATAAAAATTGCGACCTGTACTTTGCTAACAAGAAATTGGCTTATATATATACGAATTTGAGTTATTAGTATCGTGGACTGGCCACGAGTTGGTGCGCACCTACAGGGCGCATTGACTTGGCAACACAGCAGGAGAGTTGTGTTGCCTGTGCTGGTGTTGTGGCGGTCGCCAAACAGTTACACTTCGGTGAGGAGGAGTGTGACAACGTATTATTGTTCGTCTCATGGACGTTAAACCGAACTAGTGGTTATGCCACTATATGGTAGCAGAAAGCAATTTTGCGGTCTTTAGGACCTTTAAGACTTTATTAATTTAGAGCCTTAATGCAGATAAATTAGAGTTTGGAGTTTTTTCACGAAAATTCAAATTCTAAGGTGAAAGAATAACTAGCGTATTTTTTCTAACAAAGAAAGACTTTATTTTTTCAGACACACTTCCATTCTTTAAAGAGAAACATCGAAAGATAATTCCCTTTAAGATTTTTTTCAATGTATGAATAATACACTGAAAGACAAAAGACTTTAGTCCATTTATTCTCACGAATAAAATTTTGCTCAAATCTAGTGTAAAGAATTGAACAAAAGACTTGAATAATATTATTCAACTAAGACAGTGCTTAGTACTAGTTGACACCAGTACTAAATGAAAATATTTAACGACTTCTTTATTCCTACCTATTGTTAGAAATAAATTCAAATAAATTGAAGACGGCAAAAAATGATTTTTTTTGTATAAGAAAAATCTTTTTTGCCGCCCCCAGTATTTTATACTTAGGTATAAATGAGGACAAAGACAGAAAAAATTATATTAACTAATTTTTTCCGCCGCCCTCAGCACATAGCGTCATATACACAAACGTAAATTACGGTCAATATGGAAAAACATGGCGACCGTAAATACGTTAAATTATTGTTAGTCGTCAATAATTACGACTAAAATAAGTTCCCCGCCAACTGAACACTTCGAGAAATGAAAAGATTTCTATGAAGCGCGTTAATATTGACGAATATTTTTTCGTCATTATTACGAATGGAGAGAGAAAAATAACGCAGTTTATCTCTCTTCCACTCGTACAAAAATTAATAAAGTTTAAAAAGACGAAAATATCACGTCTTCTTAAAGGATTATTGTCGATCTTGTCGATATGGAAAAAATCAACAGTCGACAAGGTCAACAGATCACAATGGCAGGGCACAGTACACTTGCAGTTTCCTACAAATATAGGAATGTCATTGTGTGTATGTGTGAATACTCACACATACATACATCATGTTACTATCACCGATACCTTTTCAAGGTGATAGTACAACCCTATCCATGCATTTGTGTGCATTAAAAAAAAAAACGAAAAAAGCAAACATCAAGTTAAGAGTATACACACACACACATACCCTTAAATCATCCACCAACAAAATGAACAAGTGCGTTCTGGTCATTCTTGCCTTGTCAGTGGAATTTGATGTTTGCATTGCTGCTCTTTTTTCGTTTTTGCTCGTTTTGGTGTGATTTTTTTATGAATTTTGTTGTTTTAATTAATTTATTATTGATTAAATTTGCAGTGTTAATTATTTGTGTCTTTAAAAGTTCGATTTTTGCCGATTTTTTCGCGATTTTTCTCCCGTTTATTGAAGCTTTTTCTCGTAAGTGAATTCCTAAAATAAGTGGTGTCGCGATTATTAACGGCATTGCGCTTACGGGTCATGCCCAAAAATTTGATTGGAACATGACTCGTAACAAAATTTATGGCGGGTCTTTCATTAGAAAAACAAATTTAATGAAATCCCGTCATATGCTAAAAACATCACGCCTTTAAACAACTATTTAGATATTGCTTGTCTAAAATAAAAGTTACGAAGTATTCAAAAGAAAAATATTTTCTTGCTAACGTAATTCATAGTCAATCGTAATTCGTATTTTTCATGTTTTTATTTCATTTTTAGACCCTCTAATAGGGGGCCTAAATTTTACATTATTTGTAAATTCATTTAATTTTACCTTCATTGCGCCCATGGGTCATGCCCGAATTTTCATCGGACATGATCCATGATAATTTATTTGGTCAAAAAGAATTTTTTTTTCCCTCTCTTTACGCCTTTGACCAAATAACCTGTACAAAAATTTTTTTTGCCATCATTGCGCTTACGGGTCATGCCCGATTTTTTATCGGACATGATTCGTAATAATACTTTAAATAAATATTGACAAAGGTCGATATATAAAAAAAAAAAAAAAAAAAAAAAATCAATACTTGTCAAGAACTTAAGGGAAATTTCCCTTAATAAAATCAATTATTTGTAGAATTTATTGACACTTTTTAATACTCCAAAATTTGTACATGTCCTTTATTTAGTGTCAATATGTCCCATATGTCTGAGCCATCGCAGGGATTAGCCAGAGCAAGTACTTCCTCATCACGTACACCGCCACCTCCACCACCCTTCCCAGTCCCTGCTGTAGCAGGCCTACGGGATCCGGAGGAGGAAAACCTGTTGGCCTATGATGATGAGCAGCAGCAGATGGTTGACCAACTCAACGAAGCGGCTAACCTGTTAAGTCGGGAGAACGTGGTCCGTCAGGTTACATGGGACATCATCGGTGGTGTGGCAGCTTCCCCCCAATTACCCACTGGACCACCACCAGGGTTTGAGGGTGCATCCAGAAGGCGATCCTATTCATCGCAACCCCAGCAGGACAGACAGTCTGTCGTTTCTTCTTGGAGCAACCAAGAAGAAATTGAATATTTTGAGAGTTTGCTGGCCCAGGTCATTGTCTCAACAGACGAAATAAAGGAATTACTGAATTCCGATTCAGTAGCTCCTTTACAGGCACGCCGCAGACTTCCAAACCTGGAATATTTAATTGAGGAGCTGCGTAGGATTCCGAAGGGAACCCCAACAGAAATAGTGACCCAATCTAGAAAACAGATTGGTGACATTTTGGGATTAATTGCGGAAATTCAAGAACGATTCCCAAAACCTCCGCAATTAATTCCAAACCGGCAAGTACCTACCCAAATGGAGGTTGATCAAGTTCGAGCCCCTCCCTCTCCAGCCCAGTTACCTACCCCAGTTTTCCCAATTTCTTGGGAAACTGAAATGGAAATAGAAGAAAGAGGGAGGGAGAGGTTCGAAGAAATGAAGAGGCAAGAGAAGTTGGAAAAACAACGGAGTGCACTACTTCGCAAATTAGGTGAAGACCTAAGCAAGCTGTTGAAGCAAGACAAAAATCTGCAGCAACAACTGGAGAAACTGCACCTGGAGATCGAATCCATCAAGGAACGGGTAGCTGAAGAGCTACACACCCCAATCGAGACGTTTATCCAGAGTTATGTAAAACCGGCAGAACGAAGAGGTGAGATGGTTAATCCTCAAACTGATGAGATATCTTCTCGAAAGAGAAATACCCCATCAAATGATGAAACTAATGATGGACCAGCGAGTAAGAGATTACACCCTAGTCCATCAGTTGATAACAACTTATCAACGTTAGCTTCATCAGATAATATTTTAGTAGATTGTCCATCATCAATTACTAATTCCATAACAGCTTTGGTTCCTGAGAAAATTGGAAACCAAAAAACTACAGCATCATCTTGTTCCAAAAGCAACATTATTCCAAAATGTTGGGAAATAAACCCTTTGGAACAAAATGAAGCACCACCAATGAACCTTAAAACTCCGAAATTCTATTTAGACAAATGGGATGGAAAAATATTAACCTATCCTGGTTTTATTCGAGGTTTTAATTTATATGTTCACTTGCGAAATGATTTTGCCATTCCGCAAAAAATTAATTATCTTCAAAATACTATTCCAAAAGAATTAAAAGATAAATTTACTCATCTTGCACCTGATGAAAAAGGTTACCATCAGAGATTAGTATTTTTGCATGATCGTTTTGGCGATCAGGCAAAAGTGAAAGCTGAAATTTGGATGCAAATTACAGCTTTCCCTACTGCAGTAGACACCATTTCATCTATCCAAGATGGAATGGATGGAATTGCAGCCCTCATAGACAGGTATAGAGATATATCTGCAATTATAGATGAGGAACAAGTATTTAATGTTACCGTTAAAAAATTTCCCCCCAGGTCGTACTTAAATAATCTTAAAAGTTCTGAGAGACATGTCTCTCATTTATTTGCGGCCATTAGAGAGTTCATTAAAATCCACGAACTTTTTGAGGAAAAAGATGGGCTTTCTAAACAAAATTTAAATAAAATTCAAGGGAAAAATTTTAATGATAATAAAAAAGGTAAGCCTAAAGGCAAACCCGCTTTTGCTGGAGCATCTTTCAGCAAAGATGATAATAAAAATAAAGGAAAGGATAAATCCAATCTTAAAAATAACAGTAAGAAGAAACAACAAAAATCTAAATCTAAAAATTCAGATGATTCTTCTTCTGTTCCAGAAAATGCAAGATTAGCCGACATACAGTTGGCTAAGGACACTCCACGCTCAGTGTTGATAACTCTTCAGACCAACACGTGCCTGTTTTGTGGTGCTTGTCACCACAGTTTTTTGTGTTTCTCCTCAAAGGGGAACACAAAACAAATTCGGGAAGAATTTTTCCGACAACATAATTTGTGTTTTCGTTGTAACGAAAAACACGAAGAGGATGCTGATCGCTGTGTTGGGACACCACCCAAACACTGTAAATGGTTTAATTGCCTGAGTGATCAACATAATTCGATCTTCTGCCCGAAAGCATCGTACCCGATACGTACAGGCATTTGTGATGCCTGGTACGCAACGTTAAGGGAGCGTAAAGCCACCTTAAGTAAGTCATTTATTGATTCTTTACAAGAAGAACCAATAACAGAAATAACTAAAAATCCAATTATTCCACAGGAAGCATCGGCAAATGGCAGTAACCAGTTTGAGGCGAAAGCTTCAAAGAAAACTTGCGATGTCCTGTCGAATAATCAGTTGGCCACCTTACCTGTACATAGTAAGTGTTTTACCAATTATTCAAAAATTAAAAATAGTTCTACCTTTTTAGTTTTTGAAACGTATGCACAATCCTTGAATATAAAAAACCCTATTAAAATACAGGGATTCATGGACTGTGGCAGTGTTGATACTTTTATAGTCAATAAATTTGCTTTCGAATCTTTAAAATTAAAAGGTTATGAAGCAGTAAATTTACGACTTTCTAGTCTTCAACATCAAACTTCAAAACCAACAAAGTCCTTTTCAGTAGACTTTGATTTGTTTACTCCTGATGGAGTAAAAATTCCTATTAAAGCAAAAACTTTGGATGTTATAGCTCATAATCTAAAACAACCAAACTTAACCAAATTTTATGAAGAGTTTCCAGAATATAAAAATTTAAAATTTATGTCAATCAATAAGGAGCATACGATTCAATTACTATTAGGCAATGATTATATGTGGTCATTTGTCCATAATATTAAGCACCTTTCACCTTCACTGACACTTATCGAAACAGCTTTCGGAAATATGTTAGGAGGTTTGATTGAACGAAACCCTTCAATAGACGATATTTTTACTCCAGTCTACTTTTCTGATCCACAAAAAGTAGAAAATTTATGGAAACTTGATGCCATTGGTATTGAGTCCCATAATTCTGACGAGGCTCAAGCTGATGCAGAAGCGCTAAGCTTGTTTTATAAAGACGTTCAATTGGTTAACAATCGTTACCAAATAAAATGGCTTTATAAAAATTATCCTCCTCCATTAGGAGATCATTATAATTTGTGTTATAAACGTTTACAAAGTCAACTACCAAAATTTGTTAAAAATCCTGAATTTTTCAAACGCTACACAGAATATTTTGATCTCTTAATTGATCTTGAAATGATTGAATTAGTGGATGAAACTGCAAAACCAGGATTAATTCACTACATGCCTCACAAGGGCATTTTAGACTTAACAAAAAGTACCCCGCTTAGAGTAGTCTTTGATGGGTCTGCTAAGACTAAAGCCTCTAAACACTCAATAAACGATTGTATGTTTAAAGGTGCAAATTTATTACCCGATCTACTTGAAATTCTTTTATCATTTCGCAAAGAGAAGTATGCAGTTATTGCGGATATTAAAAAAGCATTTCATCAGATTGGCTTACATCCTGATGACAGGGATGTAACACGTTTTTTGTGGATTAAAGATCCATCAAAACCACTAATTAAAAGTAATATAATTATTTTTAGATTTCAAAGGGTTCCCTTTGGAATTGTAACTGCTCCCTTTTTACTGGCAGCAATTTTAATGCATCATTTTCAGCAAGTTGATCCTGAATATTACCAAAAGTATGCCAAAAATTTGTACGTTGATAATCTAGTTGTTTCTTTACCAACATATAAAGAATTGAAAGATTTACATGATCGTTCAAATAAATTGGTTACTGATATTTCTATGGAGTTGTCTCAGTGGGGTACTAACTGTATCAAACTGAGACAAGACTTTAACACTGAAAATGCATTAACCAAACCTCAAGTAAAAGTATTAGGAATAACTTGGGACATGGATAAAGATTTAATTTTCATTAGCCAACCCAAAACAAAAGATAGAGATATAAATTGGACGAAAAGAAATTTTTTGAAAATTGTATCTCAATTTTTTGACCCTAATGGTTGGTTTGCTCCAGCCTATGTTCCTTCCAGAGTATTCATAAAACAACTCTGGAATGAAGGATACAAATGGGATGAAACTTTACCAACAACGCTACATCCTATAGCAACACAATTGGTACAAGATTTATCCCTTTGTACATCTTATTGCCTACCACGCCAACTTTATCCGGGTACTTATGATCCGAATAAATGCCAATTACATATTTTTGTCGATGCATCAAAAATAGCATATTCTATGGTTGCATTTCTTCGCTTTTGTAAACAAGAAACCAACTCTTTTGATGTACGATTTGTAATAGGCAAAAGTCGAGTAGCTCCTATGAAACCAATGACAATTCCTCGATTGGAGTTGTTAGGGGCAGTAATTGGAGCTAGGGCAATAAAAAATATTAGACAACCCCTAGACTTATCTAACAGCCCAACTTATTTATGGTCTGATAGTAAGTGTGTTCTAACTTGGTTGTTGGAACGTAGGGTGTTAACTCAATTTATTCTCAATCGAGTGACTGAGATTAAAAAAATCCCAAATGTACAATACAGATATGTACCTACTGCCGATAATCCAGCAGATGTCGGTTCTAGGGGAGCAACTGTAGAAGATTTATTAAAAACAACTTGGTGGACAGGACCTGAATGGTTATATAACAATTCAGACACCCGGCCACCAACGGACCTTCACATAATCCGATCTTTACCAGAGATAGAGGATGATAATACATCATCACCCATCTTTTGTACCTTAAGAGAATCTTTCTTAATATCAGAAACTTTAACAAATTTGATTCCTCAAAATTCTGAAGATATCTTTGACAGTCATAAACCTGCCAAATTAAAAAGAAAATTGAAATCAAAAAAGTTAAATATACCTAAATTCTTTATGAACAACAAAACTTTTATTTGTGAAACCAAAAACTTTGCAACACAAACTGTTGAATCACAAAGTACTGACTCTCAAGTAGACTCAGTTTTGGATTTATCAAATAAACCCCTTTCAAAAGTCAGAGAAAACCCTTTTGCTAGTTTTGTTCATAAACCTGAAAACACTCCTTTTAGAATTGAAATTGAAAAATTCAATTGTTTGGTAAAACTAGAACGTGTTTTCTACAGCTGTTTAAATGCACTTAGAAAATTTTCTGCCAATAGACTTAGACGTTCTAGATGCACAAAACCTTATGCAATTTTACCAAACAATTTTCAATTTGCACTCTTATGTTTTATTTACGCAGATCAGATGAAATATTTCCCTGACCTGTTTAAAATTCTTTTATCACATAATCCTCCAGAACATGTATTATATGATAAATTTCAAATAGTTTTGGATGAATCAGGCATACTCAGGTTAAAGAATTATTTACCTGAAACTCCTTTTACAGCAGACGTATTGTCTCCTGTATTACTTCACCCAAAATCTTATTTAACAAAATTAATTTTGTTAAACGTACATACAACAAATAGTCATGCGGGAATAAAATTTACTATGTCTGCTTTTCGCAGAAGTTATTTTGTACCTAGATCTATGCAAGTTTTACCAAAAATATTAAGGAATACTTGTGTTGTATGTAAAAAACATGATAAACGCCCGTTTGCTCAACCAACGCATTCGGCTATGCCAGACTTTAAATTGATGCCCTTTTCTCATCCATTCACCTACACAGGTGTGGATGTTTTTGGACCGTTTGGAGTTTTTGATCAATTCCTGCCAAAAAAGAAAAGGGATTTGTCAACTCCAACCTCTTCGATATATAAAAAATGGATCTTGATATTCACTTGTCTCTCAACAAGAGCAGTGTATTTCATATCACTCTCATGTCTAACAACATGTGAAATTTGGACTGCTTTCCAAACATTTTTTGCGGACTGTGGAACTCCAAAAGTAATTTTGTCCGACAATGCCGCACAATTTTTAGTTATCGCTACCCATTTACCAAAATTTTGGGACACTATTGTTGCTGACAATACAATTAGCGATCAACTAAAACAAAAAGGGATTACGTGGCACTTTACTCCGCCAAAAGCTCCATGGTATGGTGCCCCGTACGAACGGCTTATAGGAGTCTTTAAACAAGCCTTCTATAGAGTATTAGGATATCATTCTCATCATAAAAACAACTTTCAAGCTGCATTAAAAAATATTCAAATTATGATGAATGAACGTCCATTATGCCCTGCCGTTGATGATGCTGATCAAATAACTTTGACACCAGCTCACTTCATGCATGCCAATCTTAGAAATTTTACGTTAAATCTTGAGAAACCATTGGATAATACTCCAACGACAAAAACACTACAGAATCTGTGGAAAATTGATCAAGAGAATTTAACAAAATTATGGCTTGCATGGAAAAATCTTTATCTCCTATTCTTGAGAGATAAAATACAAAAAGGTGTCGATAATGTTTACCGAACAGTAAATTTCAAACCAAAAGTTGGTGATATAGTTCACGTGTTGGACTATATGACCAAGCCAGGAATATACAAAATTGCCAAAATTGTATCCCTGACCCCTTCCTGTGATGGAAAAGTCCGTCATACGGAAATTTTACTACCAAGTTCAAAAACAGTCACTAGACCCTTAAAGTTTTTGGCTCCGTTAGAACTTGATAGTAGTGATAGAGTCCCAATAACCTCAAATTGAAGACTTTATCAACATGACTTGTTCTGAATGACATACGAGACTAAGTGTTTAGAAAATGAACTGATGGAAATTGGCACCATCTTACAATTTTCTAACTGACTGACTTAAGAGCTATTTTTATAACTCATTATCGTTGTCTAGCCCCCTATCTAGGTGAAAGCGAACGATAAGTGTCAGTGGATCGATCCACCCTTTATTATAACCAATAAATTTGGTGTAATAAGCAGACTGACTAATTTCCCATTCTTCCTTACAGAATCCATCCATTATGGCCAAACTTATCTTTAATCATATCTTCGCGTGTCCGGCAGTCTGCGGAAGTTATAAATTTAATATTTTTTTTGTTTTTTATGACTTCGTTTTAAAAGTCTTAGTCGTTTTTATATTGTTTTATATTTTTATAAATAAACGCATTATAAATATGTATGTCTTTACCCGTAAAACGGTAAATTCCTCTTTTCAGGACAAGCCTCAAACTGATAAACTAACCCCAGAGAGTTAGCTTGGTGTACACCGCCCCCAGTATCGTGGACTGGCCACGAGTTGGTGCGCACCTACAGGGCGCATCGACTTGGCAACACAGCAGGAGAGTTGTGTTGCCTGTGCTGGTGTTGTGGCGGTCGCCAAACAGTTACACTTCGGTGAGGAGGAGTGTGACAACGTATTATTGTTCGTCTCATGGACGTTAAACCGAACTAGTGGTTATGCCACTATAATTAGTACCAAAATTTTCCATGAGTTATGAATCAAACAACGTATCTACCCCCACCCCCATGTTGTTCCGTGATACAAAGTTTGATAAGTAGATTTTCAATAGAAAATCCTACTTGAAAACATATGTGTAAAACAAGTTGCATAGCATACGTTGATAGGCAGTTTGAAACATAAGGATGTATGTAAAAAAAATTGCATAGCGCACATTGAAAGAGAGTTTTACAAATTGAAAACAGGCTTAATGCGAAGAGAACTTTTTGATTTGTTTGAACGAGTTCAATCACGAGAAATTGGATCATCCTGTCTATGTATATTTAGGGACACAAAAAAAAATTAGGTATTGGGGAAATAGTGTCTAGTTTTTTTTTTGGTCGTGATTGTTGTTCGATAGGATTCATTTTCTCACAAATTAGCGAATTTCTTAACTAAGCATAGTAATTTTTTTTACTCGAAATTCTGGACATTTTCTTTGAAATTGGTTTAATTTATTTTGAAATATTCGAAGAATAACTGCACCGATAAATTTCGTAGTACCCACATGAATAATATGTTGACATTTGGTTTGGCTTGAAAGTGTATCGATTGAGAATGACGAAATTCTCGAAACCTCATCAATTGTTCGTTCCTCATACTTCATTCGGATAAAATTTTTAAGGTAAAATTATGTCGTTTACATAGCAGTGTTATTATTTTATTTATTTTTTTCAAAATATAGTCAGGTACCCACGCTATAAAATTCTTTTGTTGGATCTCTTCGATTTGGTGGAGCTTAGGGGCAAAATCTTCCTTTTTTATTTATCGAAATATACATAACGAATTATATTTCGCGTATTGCAAGTTCTATTAATTCTTATATTTACGGCGCTAGCTTATATTCACAAAGACTTGATATTATTATTTTCTAAACTTGGCAGAATGCGTGTTCATTCCAAATTTCGTACTTATCGGATAAAAATTACGACTTGTACTATGCTAGCAAGAAATTGGCTTAAATACTATATGTACATATATATAGGCATATCATATATATACATATATACATATGAATTTGAGTTATTAATGCCTAAATTCTCCTTGAGTTATGAAACGAAAAACGTATCTACCCCTACACCCACATCTCTCCGTGACACAAAGATTAATAAGTAGATTTTCATTAGAAAATCCTATTCAAAAACATAAGTTTATAAAACAAGTCTCATAACGTACGTTGAAAGGCAGTTTGAAAAATAAGAATGTGTTTAGAAAAAATTGCATAGCGCACATTGAAAGGGAGTTTTGTAAATTGAAGACAATCTTACCGCGAAGAGAACTTTTTGGTTTGTCTGAACGAATTTTATCATGCTCTTACGAGTCAGGAAGACAAATTAGGACATCTTATCTATATTTAGGGACACATAAAAGAAAATTAGGTCCTAATGGGGAAATGGTGACTAATTTTCTTTTAACGTGAAACGGAAAATTTTACACCTTAGGCGCCTTCATGAAATCCATTTTAATACCCCAGTTTACATTGGCCTAAATGAATAAAAAACTTGGTAAAAAGGGAAAAGGAGCAAGTATGACGCTAGAACTTTGTAAAGAAGGTGTTTGATTCATCAGGGCATAATCTGGAACTGAAGAGAAAAATTCCCCATTAGTCGTGTGTCCTTCAAAATACAGGTTTAATAAGTTATCGTATCCGATGCTTGGTTCATCAAGAAAAGTTTTCTAAATTTGTTTCATTTGCGATATTAATATTACTGTAATTCTTTGTATATTTTGTTTTGCAAAACTGACGCAGAATTAGTAAAAATAAACAAGAGCTGATGACATGAGAATTATTGTAGTAATTAGAACCAGTCAGAATTAATTTTTGGCAAAACTTGCTAAGAACTGAACATTACGAGTGCTTAGCCCATTTTTGTCGCATAGAACACATCAGTGATTACCGATAATTAATTAAAAACTACAATGGAAAAGAAAAGTTCAACAATCGTAGAGCCTAATTATCAACTACCGCCTCAGCCTCTCACTAAAGTCTGTCGCGACGCTCTCTGTCCTCTACTCGAATAAAAATGAACGAATTGATTCGCTGTTCTGTAAAGACGTGAAAATAGACATCCCTGTTTCTGTAATCTGCACTGAAAACGTGAAATGAAATGAACAGAGCTCAAGAAATGCTGATGTTTTCTTCTTTCCTTGAAATTTGGTTCGCTTTTCCGATACAAAAATATTACTGAAGCTTAAGTTAATGGTTCAAGGAAGAAGTTAAGTGAAATCAGGAAAGCTCAAATGCTTCGATTTCGTATCGTTGTACAAGTCATAAATGCTACAAAAAGTGATGGTTGCTGCAAAATCAGTGTATTCGACTTTTCGTAAAGGTATCTGCCTCTGTGTTTTATTTTGTTTAAGCTTTTCTGCTTGACAAACTTATTTTCTATATTGAAATTAAATTAATTGTTCCCTTCCAACTTGTGAACTGGTTTGGAACACGTTTGCTTTTAATTCATTTTACCGGCCGAATTTCATATTCCGTAGTTGTTCTGTACAGGTAATTTTGTTCGAAATTTAATGAAAATCATAAATTCCGTACGATCGTTAAGAAATTAGTGCTCCTTATCTTCCTTTTATTTTTCTAATTCATGAAAATGCCAATTTAGATGATAAACAGCATTTCGTTTGATTTAATGCGCCCTATTGATAGGTAATTATGGTATAGTCATAGATACATTGTAACCTACCTCTACATACATTTTTTTTACATTCTACCCTTAATTTAGTTGTCAATAATCATAATGTTACAGATGATGAAAGAATTCTAAAACGAATCTGTTCCGTTGAATAAACCTAATTTTTTGATTTGATGAATACGAAGTTGGATTCTCGGTAACAAAACCATAAGGAGTAAGGTAGCTGATAAGCCTGTGTCATATTTTTTATTAAATAAAATACGCGACTGTACCGTACCTCTTAAATCGATTCAAGTCTGAGGTATTGCAGGCAATACCGTACTCTTTATGTAAGTACCATTACCTTACACGCATTGAACGTTGATTGTAATACTGCTCACTAGACGAAGAAAAACAATATAACGAAAATTTTGACTCTGGTTGTTCACCAATGGACTGGTCGAATTATGGGTTCATGCGAAGATTCTTTGTTGAAAGAAGCGGTGCAAAATTTGAGTGAAAAACCAACCGTATTCATTTCAAACAATTCGTCAAGTTTTCAAACCTCGGAGATTGGAAAAAGGTGAAAAGCAGTTCTTTAGGTTAAGACATATTTCCATGGATGCCGTATAATATGCTGGTTTCCCTGTAAACTTCGACCTACAGTTATTTCTCAGGATTCACATTATTGATATCTTACGTGTACTAATTTCTGAAACATTTCTGTAGCCAAACGACCACGGAAAATGAAACCACAGTACAGGATGAAACGAATATGACTTCAATGTTTCCTCTACCACATTTGGATTATGATTGTTTGGAGGTGGATGAATCGAAAATGCTTTTCGAAAGTGAGATATCGCATTATGAAAATGATTGCCACATTGATTCCAGAATATTTGCTGAACAGTAAGATCACATAAACTTGGCAAGTGATCTATTTTCTACTCAGTAATAATATTGATTGTGTTTTCTTTGGTAGAATAAGTAAGATGCACGAAGAACGACTGAAATTTAATTTATCAATCGATGAATCAAGCAGTAAAGCACGTGAAGGAGAAACTCCGGAGCAGAAAGGTACGGCTCTTGTTTATTGCTATCATTTAAATAGTACCTAGTACAATATTTAAGCGTAGCAAACTTAAAATATTCTTTAAAAATACAAATAATCGCTCTCATATTATTCATTTTCTTCATATCTTATTTTCAGCTGAAAAATCTTCAACTCCTTTACACCCAGTTCCTGTGGCATTAATATGTAATGTGTCAAATATCCAAAATATAGAACCATTGACGAATCAACAGTCGACAAGTAGGTAGTGCTTCTTATTTGTATCATTTATTAGCTATCCTGTTATTGTTTAACTTATTCTATATTTATTGAAAGTTAAATGAGTGCTTTGATTCACGAAAACACATTTTCGTGGCGAAGTAAATTCGTTAATTCGGAGTTCTACTTTATAGTTTTAGAGAGGTTTCAGTTTTACGAAGTTGAAAAACTTAAGAATTGATATCTAAAATTATTCAATATTAAATTAATTTTTCTAATCAGAAGGGCATACGATACAATCACCATTCGGTAATAGTAAGTTTTCTTCCCACAAGCATCTGATCAGACAGAAGATTTCAGGAAAAGCATATGATACGAGAGTAATAAGACTTCCTCCTTTTTTGCCTTTTATATATATGTACAATATGCAATCTGTGTAGTCCACTTTGAATGATACAAGATGAAAATAAAAATTAAATAAAATTACAAAAAAATCAAATAAAGATTCAAATATGGGTTGACAAGGTGGCAGTCCATGACATATAGCCAGGAGCCATAGAGAAGCTTGCAAATTTATCGATTTAAACATCACTACGTACAACACGATGCTAAAAACACCCATGATAACCTAAAATAACATAAATAAAAATATCCTCTTTGATTGAACATAGACGCTTCTTTTCTATCTTCATTTTGGTTCTGCAAGTAAATCGTTTCGATCAAACAACTACATTCGGGTGGGTTAATTCTGGTCCTAGGACAGATAAAATCAACTATCGTATACTCCAGACCACGTCATTCTAGTCTTCGGACTGAAGAAAATTATCTCTTCGGTCCTAGGACCGACAAATCGATGTTGCTAATTAAAAATTATGAAAATCCAGTTTGAAATAACATTTTAATTTTGAAATATTTTTATTTAAAAAAAACATATCGTCTTTCAGTGGGTGATTTTTCAACTGATTTTCCAGCTATAAAGCTGAAGTTGGTCATACTGGAACGAGGAGAAAATTTACTCAAAATTGCCACCAGTAATAATTTTTGTCATCATTCCTGACTTTTTCATGACGAATGAATAAAAATCACTGATTAATGGAGAATTTGTCAGTTTTTCCATTATTGATTATTTCTAAAACTAATCACCAGAAAAAAATTTCAAGTTACAATCCTCGCCCCCTATTTTTTCGCTACAAATTAATTTTTATAATCCGATTTCACTTGAGACAAAGTAATTTTGATTTAATGACGAGTGAAAAAGTAAGACGAAAACCACGTTTTTAACAATAATTTTTTTCCTTTGGATTTTACAGTATTTAAATCAGTCTTTACATAATAGAACAAAGCCCATGAATTTCCCTACAAATAAACTTCTTTACACTTTTTTATAAGCTCAACGGTAACGTCGGTGCATAAAGTGGGGTGTGTATCTTTGAAATGATTTTTTTTTTGGCCTTGCCTGTTTGCAACCTTTGTCTTCAGCTTGCCACGTCGCCTACAACGCATTTTACAAACTTAAGCTTGGTCCAAAAAAAAAAAACCACTAGTACACAATGTAGTATTACAACTTTGAAAAAAAAAAATTATTTTCTCAGGATTTAATTTTCTCAGTCAAATCAGGATAAGTATTCCGCACTTTTTGCCATATTTTGTAAACCTTATCGTTTGATAAATACTTGATCCAATTTTAAAATCTAAATTATTTCCATTGAAAACATTGTGTAATAAACATATTTACATATTAGCTGTATACCCAATGCTTAATCTGCACCGTTATCACTAAAAAATGTTATAATGATCACAAGCTACAAGCAGTAACTTTCATTAATCTTTTCTCTTCAGCTCAAGTAATACAGACTCCAATAGAAAATAAAAAGACGTTAATAATACCATTGTGTAACCTCTCCAGTGTGATGCCAGTTGAAGAGAAAATTACACCGCTGAGTTCAGAAGACCATCCATTAACATCTTGCGTATCCAGTATCAAAAATGATGAACCATTGACAGGTGAATCTTCGAAAATATATTGCATCAGATAAACAATAGAAATTACACATTCATTATTCATTTTCTAATTCTCTTTCCAGCCCAGATACCTACCAGTGAAGGGAATGGTTCGCGTGCTGCTGTAAATGTACAATCCTCTTTATCATATACCCATATTTTGTGTGATAAAGAAGCTGCGTGTAACCTGAATGTATGGATGGTTCCAAGTGAAACGAAAAAAACAAAGCTGCCAACAGGAGAACATTGGCGTTCGTACCGTGCGGGTGAAAAAACATTTGTGTCTCCGCTGTCACCAAATGAAAAGAAAAAGAGAGAAGCAGAACGAGGTCGTTTATACCGGGCTCGCAACAAAGCATTAATGTCTCATATGCGTAAAATCAGAGCACTGATGTCCCAACTATCATCAATTGAAAAGAAAGAGAAAAATACGTCGACTACAGCAGAATGTAGTGGTAAATACGATGAATATGAAAAAGTATTAATGTCTCAGCTGCCGCCAACTCATAACCAAGAAGGAAACACCTCGACTGCAACAGAATGTAGCCGGTACAGTGAATGTAAAAACACATTAATATCACAGCTGGGGCCTACTGAAAAGAAAAAGAAAATTACAATGTCTTCAACAGAACGTGGTCGTAGATTCCGTGCGCGTAAACGAGCATTAATGTCTCTGATGGCACCAACTGAAGAAAAACCTAAAAATACCCGAACTTCCGCAGAACGTACTCGTAGATATCGTGCCCGTAAACAAACCATGTCTCAGGTGTCACCTATTGAAACGAAAGAGGAAAATACGCTGACTACAGCAGAATGTGAGAATACATTAATGTCTCAGCCGGCATCAAGTGAAAAGAAAAAGAAAATTACGATGACTTCAACAGAACGTAGTCGTAAATTCCGTGCACGTAAACAAGCATTAATGCCTCAGCTGTTACCGATTGAGAAGAAAGAGGAAAATGCGCCGAGTACAGAACGTTGTGCTAGATACGATGAGTGTAAAAAGGCATTAATGTCTGAGCTGGCGCCAACTGAAAAGAAGAAGAAAAATGCCCGTACATCCGCCGAACGTACTCGTAAGTACCGTGCACGTAAACAAGCGTTAATATCTCAGCTGTCATCAGTTGACAAAAAAAAGAAACACCCGCTGACTGCAGTAGAACATACTCGTAGATACCGTGAATGCGAAAATGCTTTAGCGCCTCAGCTGTCACCAGTTGTGGAGGAAAAGGAAAACACGGTGACTGCAGCAAAATGTAGTTGTAGATGTGAACAAGCGTTAATGCCTCTACAGCCACCAATTGAAAAGAAAAGGAGACGTCCGATGACTGCCGCAGAACGTACTCGTAAATTCCGTGCACGTAAAAAAGCAGCAATGTCTCAGCAGCTTTCAAGTGAGAGGGATGAGTTAAACGCAGAACGTTGTGGATATTGTAAACGAGGACAAATATTAAAATCTGTTGAATCAAATGTCGGAAATAGTGAACGGTTGGAAGGTAAACCTTCAGTAATGCGTTTCACCAAATAAACTACAGATATTTTTACGTACTACCTATTTTTTTATCTTTCCAGTTCTAATGGTTGCTAATGAAGCACAGAATCTTTCACAACCTTCCACAAAGAGTTCACAGACTCAAGTCAATGTGCAATCCTCTGTAATGTACCCGCATTTTCTTTGCGCTGAAGAACCCACCTGTAACCTAAGTGCACAGTTGATATCGATTAAAAATGAAGAGGTGAAGCTGAGCTCAACATAACGTTCTTGTAATTACCACACTCGCAAAAGTCATCAACACCTATAAATATATCATGATCCAAATGGATGAACCATTGGCAGGTGATCACTCAGTAATGTTGTACTGCATAAGATAATGCAAAACTAACCAAATTATTTATGTTTTTAATCTTCTTTCCAGCTCAAATAACTATTGAGAAAGCATAGAATATTTCTTAGCCCCGAACAAATGGTCACCGGCTCTTTTTAAATTCGCTATCCTCTATATTGTCTACAGAGAAATTCGATACGACCTAATTTCGATGAATTTAACAATAATGCAGATATGTGTATGTTAGTTTCCATTTCTTTGATTTGAATACGTATTCAATTTTATTGTATACCTATGAATTATAATATTATTATTATTATTCCTTAATAGGCTTAGTCCGTTTTTGTTTGACCATTAAAAAACCTAAATACCTGTTCTATTTTGGTGGTTCTTTCCATATTTATCAGTTTTGAAAATTATCTTTCTAGTACTTGCTGTATTTTAGTGGTCACTATTTGATGAATTATTACAGAGGCGTGGGGTGACATCGCTTGAACTGCTTTAGATTTAATACAGATTAGGAGGTGGGTACGGTTCGTGTAAGCCACCGATTTAGTGTAGCAATTCAGGTATAGGTATTTTTAATGGCAATCTATATCAAATTTATATCATCAGTTAGGTCGCCCAAAATGTAAGTTTCGTTTAATACCAGCTCCTACTAACTTAGTAACTAATATTTTCTTCAAAGAGGGTGTCTAGATTCATAAGAATCAAATGATTAAATGAAAATATAATGATTAACTTATTTTGGTCTGTTCAAATAGGTAATATAAGTAGAAACTATTTTATTCGAAGTCCCTAAATAAAATTAACTTAGTATATCATCTGTAGACTAGATTAAGATGATTTGGAAATTTCTGAATATTTTGATGATTTATGACGCATACCTAGGTAATGTATCTACGATCTCCTTTTATTTGGTTGCAAACCTTGGGTTGTCGTGTGGAGATAGTGAGTCCTTTTTTTTTACCGAATTTATCAGCGAATTACCTGCGAATCGCATATTAAGGAAAGCCATTTATTCATATAATTTTCTTGAATGAGTGAATATTTCCATTTCACTTTTACTCCAAGAGAATATTAAAAATAGGCTACGTACAAACATATTCTTTCACCAGGTTCTGGAATCTGGATTCTGATCTACCAGGCACAGATTTAGGTAGTTTTTCAATAAAAACCAAACACTTTTTGCGATTTTCGGTTGAATTCTCTTGGCTGCTGAATCTTTATTGCTTCTCCACCAGCGATAAATTCAATATTACGTGAACTTGGCGATGATTTCCCCTAAAAGTGGCATTGTAATATTTACGAACCCCAGTTATAACGATGATAACGTTGACGTCGAGATTTAGTAAAAGAGCTGAAATATAAGTATGGATCCTATTACAAAATTAGGACTTTAATTTTTGCTCATAAACGTGACTGAGAATTATTTTTTTTCAGTAAATATCACATGGAAGGCGCATTGCTGGTTCGTGGTACAATAAAAATTATATGCATTTTGGTGAATAAAACGATTCGATTCTGTGGATTGAATGGTGACGCTCAGACAGAAGCTTCAATTGGTTTTGTGAAATTTTGAGGATATCCTGTCCGGATTTTTCCTTTTTCCATTATAAGTACGTAAGACAGTCCATAATTACGAAAATTTGGAATAAATCAGCGGTATACCGTATGAATATCTTTTAAAAACCCGCAGTATTATTTTTAATGTGGATTCGTTTCAGTATACCTAGATCTTCTTAAAAATATGACTTTTAAATTATTGTGGCGGCCATATGCAGTTTACTCGGAAAATTATTCTGCAATGAAACGTTGACGATCTGCATTCTGTGTAAATTTTCTCGAATTGAAATTCTTCTTGGCATTGGATAGATCGAAAGTATCATTTCATGAAAACTTTTCATGATTCTGGGCAAGTACTACCTCCAAATTTAGCAGACTCGGTCTGCTCGCCAAACTGAACGTTTCTGCCAAACTTGAAGAAAATCATGAATCGCAGTATAGTACCGAGAATTATACAAAGTTTTCTTAGCATATGATTACCGTGCTAAGAATTTAAAAAATACCTACACTAATAGATTTTTAAAAGGTCAGATAGTTTACCGTTAACGTTATTTTCGAGATTAAAAAAAAGACACAGAGATATCCATTCTTTTGAAAATAGACGGATTTCTAGCATGAACTATATCTATTTAAAAAAAAAAAAATCCCACCTGTATTTACGCCTTTGGCTCACAAGAAAAATTAGAAAAAACATCCTATTAAAATCAGTTCTTCGTGATTTATGTTATTTTTACAAGTTATAGGTACCTATGTCCCTATATCCATCCGATAATTTTTTCCAATGTGTCGCCCCTCGGTGCAATGTAAGAAGGAATGAAAGATGCAGTAATTGCAGTTCTTTTTCTTATTAACTTAATTGACTATGTTACAAATGTCCCAATTTCAGTATCCAAGCTTTGCGACATGGATCAGCATTCATTTTTGAAACTAGAAAGCTATTTTTAGAAGTCAAATTACCCACAGCTTGTGAGCCATAATCAGTATTATCAGTTTTTGAAATTTTAATACGTAGCTATTATTTGGAAGCAAGGAGCAAGTAGTTCATTTTCATCAAATAAATAGAGTTAGGTAGGCATTTTAGGATTATAGGCTATAATAAATGGGATGCCAAAGTTGATAAAATATTTCGAACGTATATAGTAGTCAAAAGACACGCATGTAAGTTCTATATATTCCAGACTGCCAGGAGACTGAAGTCTTGCAAAAACTAACTCGCAAAATCGTAGCTACGCCCCAAACGGGTACACAAATATTACATTGTTAACTTAAGTCTGAGGTACTTTTTTCAAAGTATCATACATTCATACTTAACAATAACTTTAGGCTTATACTTATATTTTTTGTTTGTATTCTTGTTGTTTTTATAATTCACTTTATTTTGAAGTGATTTTGACGTTTATAAAATTACAATTTTTCATGTTGATTTGAGGTACAACGTCCCAAAGCGGGATGTTCAATTTTGAACCAATGATGGCAGATCTCCATTCGTTCATTTGTTAAATTTTAGAATAATTCAGATTTGTTTAAATTTTTACCAATGATAGTGCATTGGGGTGCCGTCCTATTTTCCCGCAAAGAAAAAATTATGAACCCATTTACTAGGTCCACAAATATGACCATTTTCATTTCAATGTATCTAAATGTACAACCGTTTTCCTTACAACTTTGTACTAGAGAACCAATATAGTATAATAAATAAGTTATGCAATATTATTATCATACTTCTGAGGTATTATGGTAATTAGTAACACTGAAGAAACTAAACTAAACATTTTTCATTACAATTAGGTGGGTATGTATTGTAAAACAATGAAGCCTACAAGACTATATATTATGTATACTCATCACATATACGTTAACTGATGGAAATTCTTGCGAGGTTTGGTTTCATTTTAGTAACCAAAGTTCATCAACGTCTTCTGAACCAGGAAGTATCACTGGTACACGTAGGATTTTGTGAACTGGCTAGAAACGGATCATTGTCGACGAAATACAGGCCTCTTGCGCTAAAATTCATAATGTTGGTTAGCATAGGACTGTGATATCCAAGTTAGATTCGTTCAATGAATCGAGTTATTTCATAACCGCCATTTGCTTACGTCTATTCTGTGAATAGGTAAATCAGCGAATGCCTACATGTATTTACCTACCAATCGTACAGTTAGCCTACAAATCAGTATTCCAGCAAATTTAGACGGAATTCGAATCAATGAACTGTATCAACCAATTGTAGGATTAATGAGACATACAAAATCGGCGAAATGAACCGATTACTTTACCTTTTGGGAGTGTAGAAGCCAAATGGTTGTATATCACGACAGTCACATACTCTCTGCAAATATTGACCGTACGTATAACATCGCACTCCAAATGACTGATTGAAATTTACCAGTGATTCGTAAAATCTGTCAACACATGTTCTGTGACTGCAATCGTTAATTTGTATGACTAGTAGAAATGAAGAAAAAAAAAACAAAAAACAAAAACATGAGTGCATGATCATCTGAGAACATTGAAAGAATTCGATATTCCAATTTTAAAAATTGTACATAATGAGCTCTACTTGTGGGTAAATTAGCACATTCAGGTTGAATAAATGCTCCATTGATGAAAAAGGTGGAATCTCCGTGAATGTACGCCGGCAGAGCTCGAAATCCTGCAGAACAGTGGACAATAATCACAAAATCGGCATCAGTACGATCCACTCTCTGGGTCGGTGGCAAGAAATTGTAACAACTTCCAGCTGGATCTAAAGCTGATGTTTGGTTAATTTGACCGAAAAACAGAAAATAATACGTATTAAAATTATTGACCGAGTGGATTGAAATTGAAAAATTCATCCAGATAAGGGAACCGAATGTTAAACGGAATTCTTAACCTTTGGTCAAGACTATGATTTGTTCAACTTAAGGCATAGGTACTGGCGAGTTAGATACATATTAGGGTAAATATTTGGAACTAATTATAGTTGTATTTTATCAACTACAAATCTTATTTAAAAAAAAATGAGTTAAAACTGGGCTCATTTGAATTAATATGTTTTAAAGCTGACAGTTAAGCAAATTTGATATTAAAATAAAACATTATATCGACGGTTTATACTTTTCTATCCTGGAATATCATTAAAATGATGAAAATTTTTTCAAATTTCACTAAGTAGGTAATTGATGGGGGTGATGGCCAAGTTTGAAAAGCTAAATATCACGAATTCCCATCTTCGGCCACAGGTATATATAGTTGCACGAAAACTTTGCGACAATTTAAGTTAGACTAGGTATGTATATTACTGATCTTATGACAGCGAAGTAAGTAGATGTATGTAATTTTTTATATAGAATTAATCAGAAAAACGTTGCCCTTATGAAACAAATTTTCCTGGTATAATCGTACCATTCAACCCACATTTTCTACTCAACTAAAATTAAAATATGTTACCAACAACCGACCACCTTTATTATAGAATTGTGTTCAAACTACGTCACTGCTGATGGTTTTGAGGGAATAAAATAGTGACCATCCTATGGGCACCAGATCTCAACTAACCTAATAATCTGTCAATTCGAGGTTGTATTCTCTTGGCAGCCAATCCTACAGCTTGGCCTCCTAAACTGTATCCAATGAAATATATTTTTTTAGGATCAGCTCCAACTCTAATCAGTTGCTGGGTGAATTGCGCGATAATTCCACCCAAAAGTGGTGCAGTAATGTTTCTGGAATATTGTAGCCCGAAAAAAGCGTACGAATCCCAATCAACGATGATAATGTTGGCGTCGAGGCTTTGTAAAAGAACTAAAAAACGAATATCTCGACTCAGTTAGTCAAATCAAACCTGAAATTAATTTTATTCGATTTGTGGTCTGTTCATGTACCTACCTGGCGGGATTCGCGAAGCCGGTTCTCTGTAGGATGAGCTGTGGCCATTTGTAAACAAAATTATTCGTTTCTGCGGATCAAATGGAGATTCTCGAATGGATGCTTCATTCGGTGAGATTTTCAAAACATGCGGAAGAAAATTTTTTCTGTTTGGAAAATACGGTACACATTATAATAATATATTATAGGCAGGTGTAAGGTAAATTATAAAATGTCGAAAAATTTTCGTATCAAATAATTTGGCCTAGGACCTTTTTAACTGTTTGAAAAAATCACTAGAAATCCAGACTTCAGACCAGCTAGGAAATTGTTTTTTTTTTTTTTCTGTCTTTCGCAGGAGAAAATTTGGATTTCTAATATCTTAACCTAATACCGATGAAATTATTCCACTGAAAAACTGTAATTTTTTTGAAATGTTTAATTTGTTTGGAGTGTGTCACTTTTTGGTTTGTAGACAATCTACATCAAAAAAACAAAAAAATGTAAGCTGTATATTTGTTGTCACGAGAAAATTTAACCTTTTTTAATAACTCGAGAAATGCTTTTTTCTCGTTACCTACAAAGCTACGGCTTATCAAATTGAAAATTTATTTTCTGTAGTCATTTTCTTGCACAGTTATAGTTCTGCAATAAAGTTTATTAATTTGATTCTCTTCCCCGAAAAATGTACAATAAAAAACTACAGTAGACCTACGTTTCCAAATCGTGAACGGCTCACAGATAAACTCCAAGTTATTTAGACTGTTAGATTCAACTTTAAATTTGAGAGCCCTCTTCAAAAAACACATTAGGCCAGACGTTATAGACATATTATGAACAAAGTACGAGAATAATTTTTAAAATTCTTCACAAGCAGGACTTCATCTCATATGAGCCAAAAGAGAGAAATAAATTGAGGAAATTTATAAACATAAAAAATAAAAGAGAGCAATAATAAGAAAAGGAATTTCCTTTCAAAGGCTAAAAGTTGAGGCAATATAATTTTAGTGAGTTTTTTCACCATTTTCACTCTTAACTTCCGAAATTTATATAAGACTTTCTTTTCAATATGGCCGCACCTAAGTATAGACCTAATTTCATCTCACCCTTCTTCAGTATTTGTTACTTCGATTTCGTTTTCTACCTCGAAACATAAACTGCTTTATAGTTTAATGGGCAATATATTATATGTCAGTATACCTACCCAACCAGGAAATGGCAAAGTAGCGCCACTCAACATCGGATCCGTGCTACTTAGCACACGCTGAGTAGCATTTAAGTATAATTCTGGACTGGATGCTGTGTACTAAGTTGTGCTGAATAGCACGCTACTTCATGCCAGGCCTATCTATGCTGGGTAATTTGAATTTTTTTGCAATTAGGTATGATGTAGATGGTTAGCTCGTTCATTCCACCCTATCACTCAATACCTTTGACCTTTCTCAATGTCATTAAACCTCAAGATTATCTTTTGCAATCTTTGCTTAGTCAGTCATTCACTTACAATTTACCTACATCTATAAAAGCCTTGTATGTGGTTATATTAGCTATGTCACATACCTCATCTGCAAGTATCAAGTACAATGTGTGACGCCCCAAAGGTAGTCATCATATTAGTTTGAGTTAAATTATCAAGATCTGAAATATCAAAGTTGCCTATAGAAAAAATAAGACAACTCAAGATCACAGGGTATCTCGAATTTAAAAAGGGAAGGACATGAAAACCTAGTTTCCCACATACCATAGTGAACATGAGGTCATGTCATACAGACCCTACACAACTCCTCTAAATTATTATTAAAATCCCTATAATCCGGTGAACGATCCCTTGACAATATAGCTTATATAAACACATGGTGAAACTGATATTACTTGGCTTAGATCTTAATAAGGATGATGTTAGTTGTCCATCTTAATATATTGAGAAGTCGCACCACATTGAGATGAAGAACTTTGAATCGTTAATTTGTTTTTTCCATCGAAATTTTATCAGCGATCTCGTAGAATGTTAATTTAAAAGAACGAACTATTATAGAAACGAAAATCCCGAACTATGAGAACTTTTATTAAATCAATTATTTTTATAAATTGTAGAAATGTGAATGAAAAAACATTATCATAAGCCGGTTAAAAGCGGACTGACTTCCCCACTCATATCTCAGTTAAATGTGGTCCAATCTTATTATATTTCAGATCTAACTGAGGAAGTCTGTTATTGGTTTTACAATGTTGTTAAGATCCAATACCTAACCAAATAAACTATTTTTTTTTCTTATTAAATATATATTCTGATCAGCTGTGAGGAGAACGTGGTATAGGATAGGGAATAATATATTTTATTTTTCAGATCTCAACCTTTATTAATATGAAATTTTTATATATTTATAATCAAGAAAGTACTTCTCAAATGCAATTGGTATTATAAGGTGGCATATGCTAAGTAGCACATAGTAGCATATGCTACTTGGCATACAATAGCACATGCTTGGGGGCACACAGTAGCACGTACTACTTTATTTATCTAGACATTGCGGCCACTAACAGTGATGCAAATGACATGTGTAACTGACACATCATCTGTGTGTATTAGGAAAGGAAGCGTATGCTACTCAGCACTACTTTTCCTTTTGTGGCTAGGTATTGTTCGTAGCGAATTAAGTAGATACAAGTATATATTAATTATAATATATTGTGGTATTATACAGCGATAATATATCATTGTTCCTATCGCCATTCAAACAATAATATAAAACAGTGAATATACATTTAATCTTATGTATCCCAGTTTTTAACTTTTTTTTATTTACATTTTATATCATTCGACATCCATAAAATTTCAAGTTCTCAATGAAAGATGGGGGGAACAAGGCACTGGCTATGTGGCCCATCACCCCCTTTAAGCACCTCAGTTCACTGCTGCTCACCCGCCCAATAAAATTCCTAAATGCAAAATTATGAATCTACTCCTTTCAGGCACTCCCTGTCACTGCCCAATGGCAGAACACCTCTTAAATTTTTCACCCTGTCCTGTACAATTTCTAAATACAGAATTAAATTATGACATCATCACCCCCTCTAGGCATTCCAAGTCTCCGCCTATTGCCAAGGCATCCTTCAAGCTTCTTGCCATTGACTTCTCTTAACGAGGGCACCTCTCAAATCCCTCGCCAGTCACGGTACGCCTAAATTGTTTAAATCCGCACTTATGACATCATAAACCGAGACCCGACTGAGTGGAAAATTCCCATCTATCAAAGTAGAAAAGTACCAAATAATTATATATTTGGTAATGTAAATATCACGATATCTATATCTATATCAATATAACGAACATACAATCCCATTTTTTCTGTCTAAACTGCGTGAAAATGATTAAAAATACCAGAAAATGTGCCAACTACAAACCAACAGAAAGTATTTTGTTGTTCTGCCAAAATAACAAATTAAACAATGTTACCAGGCCAGCGCAAGCCAAAGTGCCACTATGCGACACTTCAGGGTTTGTAATATACCGTGGGCGCTGTTTAATCCAAACGAATTGGGCAAACTGTTTTGTCCAGATTAACCAGAAAACCTGATTACACAGATGGACTAAAAAAGAAAATATTTGATCCGTTCCCAGCAATTTTGCGCAAAAATAAACGGCGGTCCAAATTATCGGTGGACAGATTAAGCGGCACCTACTGTACGTTTAATTTAACGAATGAAACAGTTTTTTTTGTCGCAAGTTAACTCCACGCTCCAGAACCACTGAATCGATTTGAATGATTCTTTTAATAAATTAATTGTCCTGATCCTCTGATGGTTTAAAATAGATAAATTTGAAAATGTAGGCAATAGAATTTTGGTTCTCTTGAAAAAATTATTCCTCAGATAAATTATGTAACTGTGTGCGTATTGCAAATGCATACAAACATAATTATGTGGCTCGGATTTTGTTTACTTTGTTGCCATTTTTTTCTTCAGTTCTTTTGTTTTTGTAGAATTATGTCTTTGTGCGCATCTATGTAGAAACAAATATAATATGCAACGGTGATTTTCTATGCTATAAAAATTTACGGCTCTTAAGATAATTATAAATACTTATCATAATTAAAAAATGACGCATAAATTGTGATATAAGTATATCGCAGTCTTTCCATGTTACCAAAGTGAATCGTTGCTAATGATATATTGCCCATCTCTTCGTATAGGCCTCAACAGAAATAACTAAATTAAACGTAATTGTCACCATAAATATTTCCTAGCCTTATAGACACCATATTATTTCCATATATAGATTGAATACCTTGTGTACAATACAAATGAGACGTCATTCGCTTCAATTGTCCGCCGTGGGATGTTAACGGGTAAAGGCAAATTGAATCTCAAAGCATTTCGAATAAGAGCTGACTGATACTGACATTGATAAAATGATGTCGTCTCTAATCGAATTAGAATTTCAATAGCAATATCTGTAAATAAATATAGGTGACGAATTTTAAAACAATAAATACATGTTGAAAAGGTCTTCGTTAAGACTACCTATAAAAATGCACAAAATTTCATTTCCTGTAGCAAATGATGCTGTTATGTGTATAGGACTTTAGTTTAATGAATTTTTAGTCTTGTAAACTTACTCGTCGGAATCCTAGCGTGTAACTCGACTTTCAAACAAAGAATGAAAACGAAAACGGTTACGAATAAAGGCTTCGATGCGGGCATATTTGAAATGTTTTTTAGTCTTCAATATATTTAACATATAGCTTACATATATGAGACAAATCGATCGATAATAGGTACGTTGTAAAATATGGTAGCCTAGGTAGGTACCTACTTCTCTATTACACACGGTATCATCGGTCAGATTTTATTTAGTTATAATGCACAATACAAAAGACGTATTATTGTATTCTAGATAGTACCATGTACATATTTATCTACGTATATTTCAACACCGCTCGAAAACGTGAAATAAGTTGAAATTATTACATTTTTGAGTTGTCACTCGGAAGTTTGAGTTATTTACACAGCCCTGTCAATGAATCATTAAAAAGATTGACTAATGGTTGCGATATAATAGTACTAATAAGCATATGCATGTGGCGATGTACGAAGTATATTATGCGGTAGGTATACCAACTAACATTTTCGAGGTATAAAAATTAAGGGATTTTCGAGAAAGACAGAAAGCAAAAACCTAACAACGCCATTGGTTAAATAAAATTTTAGATTTGTGACCATAGTACCTAGTTAGAAAATCATTATAAAAGAGCAAAGGAGGAAAAAAGAGATTTGAGAAACTCATTGCGAGCATACAAAATTGAGCCATCTTTAGTCACGATAAAGTCATTTTCCTCGAAAAACATGCAGGCTTAATATTTATTGGCAGATACCTACTGCGTTTATGCTAACCCATTATATATATGTAAGAATATGTATTCACATTCTTAAAATAACCACAGTTTCTGTCTGTGTTTCGCACTCGCTGATATAGTGAGTTGCAGAGATCTCTCATATATATATATATATATTAGATTTGTATTATATTCATCTATTGATGGATTTTAAGTATGGAAAGATGAAAGATGTGTCTACATGATTCTTCATTATTTACTAAAGAGCTTACATATATACATACATACATACATACATATATATCTATTTAGGCAGCTGTACTTATCGAGAGAGAAGTTTGAAAACAACAAATGGCTCTTATTAAATATAAAATTCAAATGGTTTTTCGACTAATTCGATTAATTTAAAATTATGCCAGTAATTATTGCAGTAATATCTTCTTACAGGATACATTAATAGGAAAATGTTAATCATTTAGGTAGGTACCAGTTTGATAGGTACAATTTTTATGCTTGTGCATTCAAAAAGCATTAACTTTTACGCATTAGGTTTTTTTTTTTGACCATTTACAGGGGTGAACAAAAAAACAGAAAAAAACTAAGGAATAAATGTATATCAAAACTGGTAGATACCGAATCAAAGTATAGTTCATTCCTCCAGAACTGAATTCAAAAAATAATAATTTATATAAAAGTAGGTATGTAGGTATCTACCTATTCAATGATGATATCTAGCAGTAAAATGAAAACATTGAAAACCCAAATACGTTAATAAAATTTCGGAGAGCTAGAGAAGAAACTGGAATTAAAAATAAATAAAAAAATCAACAATAATTAAAGGCTCACGATATTAAAATTCATGAAATTTTCATTTTAAAATTTTGATTCATTTTTTAGAACGATTTTGCATTATTTAGTATCATCGTAAGAAAGTTTACATGCATCAAATTTCCCATTATCAAGTGTACTTTTCTTTTGGTGAGGCTACCAACTGAAAAGAACAGTACTTAGCATTTATTTAGTGATTACTAATTTAATTGCATTCATACAAAAGATAATATCACTCTATACTCGAAATTCAGTCAATAAACTGAGGAGGGAGAGTTAATATTGAGAGAAATAAAAACACCAACAAAAGAATTTTCCGATGGCTGATAATTAAGCTGGTAAGGAAAAAATAATCTCACCAATTGTTCCGAGAATATGTAAATGTATTATACGTATTACTCTAGTATTACTCTTGGTATTAATACAACAGACGTAACAGCTTTCTGGATAGGTACGAGTGAAGTACCCATGGAACAAAAAACAAAAAGAACAGTTTTGATTTTAAAATGTTTCTGTTTCCGTAGTCACACTGAGGTCAGTAGTGGTACGAAAAATATCGATACCTACGTATGATACGCATCGATACTTCACATTACTAATGCTGGTCATGTTCAAGCAGAGAAACTATAAAAAATTCATATGGAATACGTGGTTTGCTCGCATCCTTAAAATTGACTCGACACGAAACGCAAGAAAATCATCTCCAATCTCACACCAAAATAATCGTCGACTAAAAGATGTGAACAGAAACCAATTTTCAAACGATCTATTATATAAAATTCAAAAACATCCGGATTTACTTTCGTACTTCTTATTGAGCTAGAAGGCTGAAAATTGGCATCAGGGTGCGTCAGTATCACATCTGGATACATTTTTTTCAAAATTCTAAAAACGTGAAAAGGGCTACAAATATGGGCCAAAAACACTTTTCGAAGCAGCATTTTTTCAGCTGTCAGTTTGATGGGTGACCATCAGGGATTTGTTTCTCTTTTTTTTTAATCTAATGCCGTCTTACTGAAAAGATTTCCTGTAAATTTTACTGACTATTGCCAATGCGCTGATAAGCGTAACATCCCGATTGGGTGTTGTTATTTCTACCAGCTTGGGTGAGGAGTTGCTAGAATCTGTACTGAATATGAATGAGATTGCTTGTACTCCCTGGGTGTTCCTTTATTTTCTGATGTTATCATTATAGTGAGGAAAGATATACGAAAATTTAGCATAGCTGAAACTAGAAAATAAAAAGTCGGCTTTTCATTTCTTTTTTAATATTAATACTTTATAATATTCACAGTGTTTTCGTACAAAGATTTTATTTTTGACTTGAAGAAAAATAGTATCAATTTTGATGAAGATGATAAAAATAATGAATGTGTTATTAAAAGTGAAGAAAGTTTTGAAAAATTTTCACAAAAGCTGACAGAAGCTGGCATATCATTTTCAATCCGTTCATCAAATACTAAAAGTAAGTCAATGAATTCTGAAAAGGTATCTTCTTACCTACTCAATTAACTTCAGACCTGTCACACACATCAACTAAGCTACGAGTTGGACAGGTACTTGGGCTATTTTAAATATGATGAAGTTTATTTGGACACCACAAGCTAATATTGTTTTCATAAAATATTCAACTTAAATTTGACATTACGTCAATAATCTACAAAATAAATTAGGGTACTTAATTTTTTGGTAAATGTAAATTGAAAAGTGAAAAATTCCCACTCTCCAGTCTCCATTAACTCTAATGATAAAAAAATCTGATAACTGAGACTTGTATTTCTATACCACTTTGGATGATTTACTGAATCATTTGAAAATGAACGCCTCACCCAAGCTGGTAGAAATAACAACACCCATCTCGATTTCTTCAATTGTGGTTTAGTTATCATTTTTTCACAGCCTGACGAAGGCAGGGCTGACAACTAGTAAGGCGATAAATTACAAAACATTCGTTTCAGTAATTCGGGAATTATCTTATTTTTCAACAAAATATATACCACATAAATTAAATACTTAATATCAACATTTAATTATATCGTTCTGGACTTGAAATATCCGAAAATTCTTACACATTAAAAATTCCTAACGAGAATACGGTGAAATATTCCGAGTGCAGAAAGCGTTTATCACACTGAAAAGGTATGTTATACACGAGTTAAAAATATACAAAAACTAAATCTATACTCGGTGCAACATTATTACGACGTAATAGTGAATGCAAAAAAATGAGACTAAATCTCAACAGTCATTTCAAACCTTTCTTACAAAAACGTACACAATTAATCATTCGATTACTTAATGATAACCGGACCACATAACACAAATTTAAGACACATTGATTCCATCAATTTTGCACAGTTATACGCAATGGAAAGCAAACGCCTTTGCACCGAGAGAGCAAATAACGTAATGCGAGCACAAAATAAAATTATTTTTGGTTTTTTTGTTTTTTTAAATAATGGACTGCTTCATATCTACGAATCAGCAGAATACATTTATGAACATAAAAATAAATTATCGTTACGTTCGAATTAATTGCACTATATTAACGACGAGAATTCTCAAAAAGTGTTCAGATCTCGCGAACTGCTGACTGAAACTCAATTTTCGCAAGTTACTACGAATTTATAGAAAAAAAAAAAAAAAAAAAAAAAAAAAAAAAAAAACGTAAATACGAGAAGGGTTAAACGAAATTACACGAAAAGTACCCATTTTCTTTCGAGACAAAAAATAGAGCGCACAAATCAACTATAGTATCTCCCATAATGCGAAATAAATTTAAAAGAACGAAGAAAAACCAAAAAGAGGCAATAAATTAAAATCATCTTCGCATCCGACTGAGTACCACGTACGAACGCAAACAAAACGCTCGACTACTTAATCATTCTCGCCCGCCGATCTTCACGAACATATGGACAATGCATTTTCGTCGTTCGCCGAACCCGAAGACTTGATCGCGTGATTCGCGCTCCGCAGTATGACTTGACTTTTTTTGATCTTCCAATTTTCATTATCCGAATAGTCCCTGATGAGCAAAAACATCTGCTCGAACACGCCGACCACGTCGTCGTTGCTGCCGTTCGAATGCAAAGTGCCGCCCACGAACAGCATCACCTGGCCGTGAATATCGTGCTCGAAGCGAACGGCGCCGGGCGCCAAATTTGGCAGAAATTTCAAATTATACCTAAGCTTGAGTTCGCGTAGCGTTTGGGCCACGTGATTCGAATTTTGGGCCTCCACCGTGTCCGTAGAGTCGCCGTTCAGCACCGCCACCTGCATTTGCGACTCGGCGAAGAAGTGTTCGGGGCCCAGTTTGCTGAGGTCGTCGTCGTTGATCAACGTGTAGTACCACTTGGAGAACTCGTAACACAAATTCGTAAAGTATTCGTCTTCGCAACGAACCGGTTCCGGCTGTAATTTCAACGAACTCTGCAAAAATCACGAAACAGAATAAATGATGCGTTATCAAAAATTAATAAAATAATAAGGGACGATGATAAGGGAGGGTAGCCTCCTTCACCCCTTCTTTAAACATTTGGTCTGCTGGAAAAATAGTTATGCCATTTGTCGATAAGTGACAAAATTGTACCAATTAACCAATAGATGTTGTTGTTTTATGTCTCATTGAAAGAAAAAAAAAATGTTTACGCTACATCGAAGTTGTTATGCACCAGACTAATTTTCTCTTCTTATATCTGACAAATCTATATTGATAAGTACAGACAGATTACACCTGTATTAATAATAAATTGGTAGTTGACTAGTTTGATTTTAATTCAACCTGCAATGCAGTTTCAAAATAAACTGAATCAGTGATGGCTAAAAAGTTGCAAATTTTCATTTTGGAGGTTCACGAAAACTAAATTACGTTAAATAAAAAGATAAAATAAAAAAAACGAATTTTACAAATATAATTCACTCTTACATTTTAAGCGTATTTCATGGTGTTTGGTTTATTGAGTATAAACTTGTTCTTACTGGTGGCAACTCTGTAGTTTCAGATGAGTTCTTTCAGATCATTAAAATACAACCGATTGAAAATTCTAATTAAAATAAACGTAACAAATGAATGCTTTTTTTTGAAAAAGATTTTTCTAATAACATAATTAATTTCCAGGATGTATTCTCCAGGTATGTATACGATGGATATCCTGACAATCTTCAACAATTTTTCGTTCGATTCATGAGTAGTTTCTGAAACCTGGAATACCGATACGTGACACATGGCTCATCATAAAAATTTATTTTAAAAATTTTAGCAGGCAGAGGTGCTAAAAAAAGAATAAAAATTCGTAATTTTCCAACCGGTTAGTTTGGGAATTATCCAATATGGTTGAGGAATGAAGGAAATTGTTGCACTTATTAAATATGACAAAAATCTGTGGGAAACATTTCAAACACTGCAGTATGAAAAGTTACATATGCATGAAATTAAGAGACTACCAAGAAATTCTCACTTCTGGCTTCTTTAATTTTGAAAATGGGTCATATTCAGGGATTGAGAAACGCGTCCTTTTTTCCATTTTGTTTTCATTAGTTGAGTCTCTGAAATTTACCATAACATTTATCATTTTTTGTTTCCATTTCCATCATTTTCATTTTCGTTTCCATTACGTTCCCTGGTTTTACCAAAAGTTTTCATTCAGTTTCCATTTCAGATTCCATTTAAAAAAACGTTTTTTAAGGATTTTGCACGAAGCGCAAAAATCATATTAAAATCACCATTATTTTCCTTCTTCAACATCATATTTTTATTTTCTTCCCTCCTTTTCTTTGACCAGTTCTATGTTCTGTTTTTCATCGGTGAATTTGATAATAAACACTAATCCATTAGTTCGACTAATCAATTACCTCAATTAATCAACTAATAAATTTTTCGCTAATATATTTATTTTTGAAAAATTAATCAATTAATCGATTAATCGAATATCATTTAGGTTTAGGCAAGAATCACAAAACTTTTATAAAAGAAATAGACAAAAATATATGAGAAAAATCCTACTTGTTGGCTATTGTAGAAGAAACATTTTTTATTCTACCTCAAAATTAATGCGTGTTGAAAAGATCAAGTTTGCCAGTTGGGGTGATTAAAAAATGGTAATATCAATTACTTGAAATAATCAATTAATCGCACATCACCATGTGAATCAAAAACCCTGTTGCAACATCGTTTATCGATGTAGCTTTTCCTAAATTTAAAATTTTCCAAATCCTTTTCAAATATCAATACATAGATATTTTTTCGATATTTTTCAAATTTTTTCTCCCAGATCAAAAATTAATCATCTGAAAAATGGAAATAACTCTTTATTTAGTTTCCATTATGTTTTTGTTATTGGTCTTGAAATAAATTGGTAATTATTTCCAATTTGGTTTCCACTTAAGAATCCTGGTATTTCTATTTATTTTGGTTTCCAGCGCAAAAAAATATTGCTTCCGTTTTACTTTCTCAATCCCTGGTCATATTACGTTAACAGGAAGTTTTTTTTAGTCATAATGGGTTGTATCTATATTTCAGGTTTTAGAAATAGAAACTACTAATGAATCACTCTATAAGAAAAAAATTATAAATGAGTAAAATTTATTATTTTGAATACTTTTATATGTATTATCTCCTGTTCTTTTTAATTGCTTAGTGTGAAAAACTGCGCCAACTTCAATACAGTTTTGATATTTCGGACTTTTTTTCCACAAGAACAATAGAATTTTCACAACTTTTCAAATCTGTTATAAAGTTTGGTCCCAACTTTTCATAGCAAACAGCCAAATAGAATAAAGCTAGTATAAATTGTCAATTATTTATTGCACTTCCTGAGTGTCTGTTTCTAATGTGATACACATTTCTATTTACACTACAGGGGTAAAAATTAAAATGTGAAGATGGTTAGTACAAATCTCAGGGCAAATCTTGGTGTGAATTTGGGTGCAAAGGAGAGAAAAGAGAAGAAAAAATTCTGTGTGGGTGAACAGGTGTGTGGTTGTGTGCGTGTGCAGTGCACACACATATAACCACAACACTTTTGGTAGCCATAATAATTTTTCCTCTTGATTGTCATCTCCATCTCCACAACCCAGAGATTTATTTATTTATTATTTGGAGGGTGATGGTAGCGTATTTTTTTCTCAGATAGGTGGAGACGAGACAACTAATAACTACCATATTAAAAGTTTCAGTCTACTCTGACAGGCACTGAAGTGTGTTTTTTTGTTATATTTGAACCTTCATGTCTTTAAAAGACTTTCATACAGATTGTGTTATGATAGAATAGGTCACTGGATATTTCAGTTAAATGAAAAAATAAAATTCAAGAGTCATTTCTTTGGTCCCATCTTATCATTGATTCAAATTAACAAAATCAATCAAACGAGAGTTCATATGATATCTCCAATATTTCAACCCTCCAATAAATTATTCTAATCTCAATATTATTGTGGGGATATTTCCCTCACTTCCTCCGTTTAGAGCTTGGCCCTGCATTGCACTCTAAACTAAAATACATCGCCTGTATACACTCATACAGATGATGCGCATCTACATATACATGTACATGCCAAATGGGAAAGCGAGTACATATGTATTATGTAATCACTGATAGTGTTTGCTGCAGTCCGCATAAGGTACCACCTGGCCTCTGTCCAATTGCCCTAATATGCTATTGTAAACTGGTTAGACATTAAACTGGCTGGTTACTGGTACCGAGAAATGATTTGGTCTACACAAACCACTATTGATTCTATGAACCCTGTGTAGGTAGACCTACCTACAAATATCTCAAAAAGATATTTCCAATTGAGAAAATTTTAAATGTTTCAGTTGATAATTTCTAACTTTCTCCCTTGCCCTCACACAGCTAAGACCCAATTGCAGGCTATAGTAAAAAACAGCTGAGTGAAAATAAGTCAAACATTTTAAATTGTATTATTATAAGAGTGACAATTAAAACTGCTGAAAACGGCGAGTGCAATCTAGAATTATTATTTCTCCTTCTATTTACTTATATAATTTCATCCAGGAACAATGTAATTTTTGTTTAAATATGATCCACTACAACGCAGGAGAAAAGTCAGACACTATTATTGCTCTTTTATTTGATAATTTAAATATGCAACCATCTGATCTGTTGTCACTGAAAATATGCAACAAACCAATCAACGAGATAAAAATGAAAGAAGAAAGAAAACAACAACAAAAATTACCAACATGAGTGAAAAAATAAGGAAACAAATTAAAATTATAATCTATAAAAGCAAAAGTAGCAAGCAATGGTAATATTTTTGTCACGAGTATTTATCTAAAATAAGAATAACCGAGTTTTTCTTTTATTACAAGACAAGAAGTTGAAATACTCTTGCTTTTACACTATTTGAACAGGAAATATCTACGTATAGAAGATTATCGTTATCTTCGCGGTATGATTGATGGAAAGAAAAATGTACCAAACATCAAAAACAATGTCTTGTGGACATTCGATTATTTTCCTCAATAGGTGAGATGCAAAAATATGATTTCTGTCAAGGTAATATTGAATAACATGAAATATGAATACTCCTTTGTTGTTGTGGTAAGCGGGATCGAGAGAAATAGAGATTGTTCTTGGATCTGATTTTAATTCCATGACGAGCCACTTCAAACTAAAAACACTTTTTTTACTAAATTGCATTAACTTTGAAAATCAAATCGGAATACATTCAAAATGAAAAATCTGTAAAATCACAATCGTAAACCATTCAGCTCAGAAAACCACGAAGCTATTTCTTCGATGAAAAATTGGGTAACCTTGGTTAAAGTTGCTTTTGAAATTTAGTTCCCACCGTAGAAGGGTGTCCGATACATAAACACCTTTACAGTACAACAAAGACTCGAAAATGTAAAAACATAATACAAATTCCTCACTTGGCTCTCCTCTGGTAACGTGTCTTCAACGACGTGACTCTTCTGGAATGATGAAGATAAAGCTTCGACTTTCCAAAAATTTAATGTTTTTCTAATTAAAGCTGGCTTGTCCCATGAATTGTGAATGGATACCTTGCTCTTGTGCAAATACTCACATAGATAACGCTTGGTAACTTTACGTTTCTCCAAAATTGACTCGATACAATCTGAATGCTGACAAATAATACAAATGGCATCTAAAAAAACAAATACATAATGAAATGTCTTTGTTACAATCAGACATACAACTGGTTTGGGAGAAAACTCAATATTGGACCCATAAAAGAGTACGAGTTTAAACATCCTCAATAAAAACGTTACCAAACACCCACCAAGGGTAGTTTTAGAAAAGAAACTACCATTAGAAATTGAGAATCAAGTCTCTCATTAGTGGCCCTTAAAAAATAAACAAAAATAATGAAAAAAACAAAGTATTTGATTTGAATTCAAAGAGAACTTCTAACCTTCGAGAGATGTTGGAGTAAGGTTCCGCTTCGTGATCGATTTAGCAATGTCAGCTAGGTCTTCAAATGACATTTCTTTGAAAAATCCTCTAATAAGCTCCTGTTCGTGGAGCGGTAACATAATTACTTAGTTTTATCGAAAATAAGGAAGTTGAAAAGTGATTATAGACTAGGCTTCATGTTTGAAAGAACAAAGTTCAACATGATGAGGCGAAATTAAATACATCCAAACGACGATTCAAAACACTCGATTAATAATAAAATTAATAGTAATGAGTAATGTCGACCAAATGAGAAAGAGGAAGACGTAATCCGGTTATCAGTCGCTTTCTATTTATTTACAAACATAACGAAGATAAACATGATGAAAAAATGTTCTAACGTACTGTACAGCTAACTAACGTAGACGTTTCTCATGGTTGCAGTGGTAGTCATGCAACCTCGCTCACATCGTCACCTAACTACACGGTAGCACTGAATCATTCTTTTCCCACTTTTATTCAAACTTGTTGGGATACGATTCCCTCACTACCTCACGAACATGTAACTGTACATTAATCAACACTGCATGTAACACATTACATTTATTCTTTCTAAATGTGGCGACACTGATCGCCAGCATAATATTCTTTCCGCCACTGCTCGACGGAGAATGTTCTCCGCTCGTCAGTCGTTGTACTAACATTATCAATAAACCTTTTTAAAGATGAATGTCCGTACTTAGTTTTTCTTGGATGAAACGATCGAAACTCACCTCAACAAAACTAAATTAGAAGGAGATTACTTATCTTAGTTTCTTGCTTTTTATTCCGTTTCGTTACGATCTCAGTTAAAGTCCAATACTTTAAATTGTTGATTCAATTTTTATATTGTTATTATGTTGTTGAAGTTTGTGTAATAAAACAAATTCTTTTTCATGTTATATAATTTCGTTCGTTTATTCGTTTTTCAAATTTCGCTCGAAAATTAATTCGCATCCTCGGCCAAGAAAACTTAATCATCAGATAGGTCTGAAATTAAAGCTTTTCACTTCGTTTTTCGAACGAACTTTGAAGAAAACGAATTAACGAATGAAAATATATAACATGGAAAATAATTTGTTTTATTACACAAACTTCAACACCATAACAACAATATAAAATTATTCAACAAAATGAAGTATTGGACTTTAACTGAGATCGTGACTAAACGGAATAAAAAGCAAGAAAATAATATGAATAATCTCTTTCTAGTTTGTTTGATAAAAAGTGGGAAAAGAATGATTCAGTGTTACCGTGTTGTTAGGTGACAATGTGAGCGAGGTTGCATGACTACCACCACAACACCCCCCTATAGTCTTGCATCCAAAGATCGCATCGAGACTAAGTTCCCATTTTCTAGAATGCCCTATCTAGTTTTATTTATATATATATGTGTTTTTGAAAATAAAAAGGTAAATATTTATTACTAAAAGAAAACATGATATCTCCCATTTTTGATATTCCTTAAGGACGTTTGTTAGTTATTATTGAGATTACTCAAATTATTACAATAAAATGAAAATAATTAACAATATAAAATAGTAATTGTATAAAATAAATAAAATAAGTCTTCAATTTTTCATCACACAAATGGATGATTATTGAATACGATGAAATTTTATTTTTGTTTTGTTTCAAACGCAAGTAAGTGAAAAAAATTTTATCAAATATTTTAGTGTATTTTTCCAAATTCATGCAATTTAATTAATATTTTATTTTATTTTTCTGTTTCAGATAACAATAACTAAGTGAAGGATTTATTCTCCAAGGAATATGAAGCAAAATCAAACAGGTTAATTTCCAAAGTATTTATCTTTACATAGTGTATATCTTTTTGTTATAGAAAGGATTTATTCATTTTTCAGGTACTGGTCAAATAGAAGGAAGAGTGGATAATTCAACCAAATTTTACCAGTTTTGTTCCAAAACATGGAAATATCTGAAGTAATTATCAGATTGAAAGGTTTATTTTTATTAATTCTGACAAGTATTTTTTGTTCTTATCCTATCTATATTTTCAATAATTGACAATTTATGAGCATGAATTTGGTTTAATTGTGAGATAAAATAAAATAAAATTAAATGGAATATATGTAACTTCTAGTATGATTTGTGAAAGTGTTATCATATTATTCTTAACATAAAGGTTTTAAAACTTATAAAAAGTTAACAATGAAATAGGAAAGGCTAAAATTCTTAAAAGTTACTAATACTAACATATTTGGTTTTCTTCTATCACATTCGAGTGACGTATAAAATACAATAGGAAACAAGTATGAAAATGAAAAAAAAATGAGATTTAGGTTTATTTCACCTTTATATTATCTCAATTCTAGTGTAATAAATAATATAAAATAAAAAATAAAATTATGTTTCTCACAATAACAATTATGAAATGATTATGTACTGAGTAAATATTTAGCACATTTTGTTAGGTACTAACCCCCCTATGGGTTTAATTAAGCACAATTTCCTTTCCTTGAATAATTTCAGAAAATAGAAGTATCTAGAATTTGATTGATTAAATTTAAATAACTAGTTTTATCAAGAGCTTTGGTCATAATATCAGCTAATTGATCCTTTGATCTGACAAATTTGATTTCTATAATTTTTTCATTTATGGCTTCTAAAATAGAATAGCACTTAATCATCAATGCTCTTGCCCTTTTTTGGCCACCTCCCGAGCAAATTCTCAAAGCACTAATATTGTCTTCAAAAATTGTTACTGGTTCACTAAGTCCGAAAATAAATTTTTCGAGATACCACATAACTTTTAAATCTTCTAGAGCATCAAAAACTGCTATTGTTTCTGCTGCTGTAGATGATGTGGCTATAATACTTTGTTTATGAACATTCCAGTTTAATAAGTCTCCATTATTATATATGAGGTATCCAGTAATGCTTTTGCCTTTATTTAAATCATTAATTTCAATATTTTTTGTGTTGTCTATATCTGGAGCATATGAAGCATCGATATATGAATGTATTCCCTTTTCATCTGAATTAAATTTTAAAACGTAATTTCTGGTATTTTTAACATATTTAAATATTCTTCTTGCATAATTTTTAATTTGCTCATTTGAGCATGTTTGATATCTTGATAGAAAATTTACGGCAAATAAAATGTCAGGTCTTGTTATTCGTGCAAGATATAGGAGTGCACCTATCATAGACCTAAATTTGGTATCATCTTGGCCATTTTCAGGTTTGGAAATTTTTAAGTTTGTCTCCATTGGAGTATAATGTGGTTTGGACTTATTTAAATTAAATTTTTTTAATATTTTATCAATATATTTTGATTGATTCAATGAAATGGTTTTCTTATTTAAATCCCTATTTATTTCAAAACCCACAAAGAATTTTGGGTTTTTGGTTATTTTTAATGTGAATGAGTTTTGAAGTTTTTGTGTTATTTCATCGAGCATCTGATCAGAGTTGGATGCCACGAGAATATCATCTACATAAATAATAAAGAATAAATAATTTCCTTTTTCATTATTTTTGCAATATAAACATCGATCAATTTTTGATTGTGCTAAACCTATTTCTTTACAAGTACCATTTAATAAGTCAAACCAACTTCTTGATGAAGTTTTTAGACCATAAATTGATTTATTTAATTTTAGAAGATGTTTTTCTTTATTTGCAGGACAACCTTCCGGAATTCTAATGTATACAGGTTTGATGATGGGCGAGTTCAAAAAAGCTGTTTTTACATCAAATTGACGGTGTTTCAAATCATATTTGTTAGCAGTGGACAACAACCACCTTATTAACCAAATAGGAATTACAGGTGCAAAAGTTTGATTTAGATTATATTCATTTCTATCTTTAAAGCCACGAGCAACCAATCTCGCTTTGGCTTTCATATCACCATTTTCATCATTTTTACAAGTGAAGATCCATCTTGCATCTACTATGCTTACATCATTTTCTTTTGGTACAATTTTCCAGACGTTCAATTCATCCATAGATTCAAATTCGTCCTTTATGGCTTCCGACCATTCATTTTTAAAGGGATTGTTTTTTATATCATGGAAGTTTTTGGGTATATGATCCTCTAAAAAATAAATTTTATTTTGGGTTATTACATTTACAACTAAATTTTCGTTTTCTGTTATATTCAGATTTTCGACATACTCTGCTGGTTTAATAATTAGTTTTTCTTTTTTAAGGTGCACAATATTTTTTCCTTCATCAAATTTGACATCACAAGCATTATGTGTGTCAGTTGTGTAAGGATTTCTTAAAGCATATCCCGTATTAGTGTACCCTACTAATAAATTTTTTTCGGCACAAGGAGCCAATTTAGGATCTATTTTTTAATTTTTCTTTTAAAAGCTTTTGTTGCTGTTTGTTTGCGAACTTCTACAGGGATGTGACGGTAAGCAACACATCCAAATACTTTTAAATTTTGAATATTGGGTTTTATTTCAAAAAAAAGTTTGTAAGGAGTTTTATTTCCCTCATTAGCCATAGTCGGCGATCTATTGATTATATATGTGGCTGTTGGAACAGCATATGACCAAAATTCAATTTCTAATCTACTTTCTATCAACATAGTTCTAACCCTTTTCATTATTGTTTGATTTTGGTGTTCCGCCATGCCATTTAGTTCTGGTGAATAGGGTATGACTTGGTCTAATTCTATACCTTCATCTTCACAAAATTTTCTTAATCTAGTATCTAAGTATTCTTTCGCATTATCTGATCTTAATACTGCTATTGGTTCATCAGGAAATTTATTTTTCATACTTTTTGTAAATTCTACAAATCTTTTGTAGGTTTGGCTTCTATCAATTATTGGAACTACAAAGGTATATTTCGAAAAATGATCTATAAAGGTCAGAACATATTTCTGCCCCCCTATAGCGGTTGTGAAAGGACCCATAATATCGGATGATATTATTTCCAATTTTCTATTAGGCCTATTTCTTTTTTTATTGTGGCTAAGTCTTTGTGAATTTGCAAGTTTGCAAATTTCACAGTTTAAAAAATCTGTATCATTAAATTTTAAGTTTGTTGGTATCCCTACTTACATTTTTTGCAAAATTTTTAGGTATCTTCCATTAATATGAGCTAATCTACTATGCCATAGATATTTTTTCCTATCAGAATTTTCATTATTTTTATGAAAATTATTAATTTCTGTTTCATTATTATTGGTTTCATTAGATTCATTAGTATTTTGATTATCAATATTTTCTTTATGATTATTATCATTATATATTTCGGGAATTTCATTGAGATTTGAGTCATTTTGTATAACATTTGGCTGATGTAAAGGTTCAGCCTCTTGGCTAGTATGGATATCTTGTTGATTTTGGATTTCTATTAGGTATCTTTTTTTTTATTATTATTTTGAGATAAATTTTTATTATCATCTTCTACTATTTCTTCACTAATTTCATATTCATCCCATTCATTTTCTGAATCAACTATTTCTTCCTCAATTTCATAATTATCCCATTCATCCCCTTCATTTTCCACTATTGCCATTGTTTTTTCTTTTTCCTCAATTATTTCATATTTTACATAAAAAACTCCACATTCTTTTTTTGCTGTTAAAATTATTTCTCCTGACTCAATTTCATAAATATCTGCTTCGAATTGTTTCTGATTTATACCATAATTTCCATTTTCTGTTATTTTTATTCCAGACATTATATCAAGTGCTAGTTCTGGGACGTAAAAGACTTCACTCAATTTGATTTCTATTTGATTACCATAACGATTTTCCACTACAATTACTAATTCACCTACATGAGTTGCCTCAAGGTAATTTTCTTTTATTGCTATTAAAAATTGCCTTGGTTTTTTTAGTTTTTTTATATTTCTTAATTTTTTTAGGTCAGATGTAATATTTACTTCATCTCCACTATCTAATAATAATTTTTTTTGTACACATAATTTATTTTGTTTTTTAATTACCATATTTAAGAGTTTGGGTTCTTTTTTATGTCCTTCATTATTTTTCTTATTTTGATTTGGGTTTCTGTTATTTGTAATTTTAGCTATTTTTGGGCAATCTTTTTGTAGATGTCCTCTTTCATTACATTCAAAACATTTTAAATTTGTTTTAACTTCTTCTTCATCATTATTTTGTCTATTATTACTGTAATTCTGGGTCTATTATTCCCATAATTTTTGTAATTATTTCCACGATAATTGTTATTATTATATCCATTATTATTACCATTAGATCTGTTATATGGACGATAAGTACCTCTATTATTTCTAAAAGGACAATAATTATTACGTCTTTGCCCATTAAAATTTGTATTTGAACTATTATTAAAGTTTCTTCCATTATTATTTCTAAATCCATTATAATTGTTACGAGAATTATTATTATTATATCCCCTATTAAAATTTCTTCTAGCTAGAAAATTTTGTCTATTATTGCCTCTATGATTTTGGCCATTATTATTATGATTTACATTAAAATTTCCGAAGTTTTTTAAAAAATCTGTTTCATTTTTACTTTCATAATCTTCTATAATTAATCTTTTCAATTTTTCAATGGTTTTCTGCTTCTGAGGTAAAACATTAAAAATTGATTTTGGAATAGCTTGATCATGACATAGACCACTGTAAAATTGATTTAATTCTTGTTGGGGTTCTATTGTCATTCCTGAATCTCTTACTTCTTGTAATAATTCTTCAAATTTTTGAATATATACATTTATATTGCCTCCAGGTTTACATTTAAAAGCCACCCATTTACTGTAGGATTGACTAGCTACAACCTCAGTAATTGTTCCATAAACAGAATCTAATTTATCAAAAATTTGATCTACTGTTTTCAAACTACGAATTTGTATTGCTATTTGAGGAGATACTTTATTTAGAATAAAATGTTTTGCATTATCTTGCATTACACAGAAGGACCTATGTTCAAGTGGTGGATTATATATATATTTTTCACAATTTTCAATATAATAATTTCGAGATGCATGATTTTTTTGACAGACACTATAATATTCTGCACCATTTATCGCATATTTTATTGTTTGACGCCACTGTTGATAAAATCTCCCATCAAAAATTTTAGTTTCAGCAGAGGTAATAGGTTTAATTTTTTCTTTTTCTTTATGAGAAGGCATATTGTCAATATTTTCTATATCACTTTCTAACAGACTATCTGATTGACTTAGTTTTGTTTGTAAATCCTTACTATCTTGATTACTACTCACAAAAAGTTCTTTTCTTACAGGAGTTTTTTTAGTTTTATCTGAAATTGTACTTTTATTTGGTGAATCAGCTTCAGCTCTAATTGGTTTATTTTTAATTTTATTAGGAGTTTTCGTAGCTTTAGGTGTAGTTGGAGCCAGTGTAAATTTTTCTGATTCTCTTTGACTGGATTTAGTTTTTCTAATTTCAATAATTCCTCTTCTAATACTTATTGCTATTTCAAAACCTTTATTTTCTTTTTGAATTAAATCATCAAGGAATGCTAAATTTCCATTATTTTTATCAAATGGCAGTTCAATTTGATCCAGTTTACCTTATTTTGGTAACTAAATAAATTGTAGTTTTTTTTTGTTTTTTTTTTTTTTTTTAAATAATCAATCCAAATCTGAACACTAAATTCTCTGAAATTATTCCAGGTACCCAATTGTAAATTATAAATTGAAATTGTTCATTCCAGGTACTCAAATGTAAATTATAAATTGAAATTATTCATAGTTATGTTTTGTGGAATCAAAATGAAATTATTATTCTAATTACACTTTCAGAATTGTTGAATACCAATTCCAGTTGCCCTATATGCTAAATATTTGTGCCAGCAATTATTATTTATACACATAAAACCATCAATTTGTTTAGTTATACTATAAAAATCCGAAATAAAACTATGATTGTTGTGCTCAACTATTTTTCCTAAAATGTCCAATTTATAGGATTCGTAGTAAATTGTGGAATAGAAACCAATTTATTTGTCTAAATATTCACCCCAAATTATTCTAAAATCAATTATTTTTTCCTTTTCTTCAGTTGCTTTTCTTAATCTTTTTAAATCTTTTTTGCTCAAAATAGTTTGACCTTTTTGTAATATCATTTATTAGTAGGATAAAAATTAAAGTTTCGGTAGGATTATTTCGATAAAATCAATTCATAACTCCGATAAAACGAAAATGGAATTAAATTATCAAATAAAATTTCAAAAATAATAAAATAATTTAAAAAAAATGAATAATTTCGATCTGTTTTAATTAAATTTTGATACTATTCGATGTATATTCAAGAATTAAACGAATATTCTCGAATGTATTTAGTCACTTTCAAGATTGAAGCAAAAATTTTCAGTAAATTTTAGTAATACTTTGAAATAGTTGGCACAACAGAACAATAGAAAACGATATTAAATGTTCATGATATTTTTGTTACCTGAATAGAATTACGATTACCGATTACAATGTTGAACAAGTTGTTGCAAATCACTGGAATACTGGTAATTTTCACCAAAGTTTTGACCTGATGATGATTTGATTTTGATGATTTTGGGCTGAATTTACTGGTTGAACTCGATGACCATTACCATTGTACTGCCATTAAAGACGTTTTGACATACCAATGACTTTGTTGATTCCCGTTTTGGACGTTGAACTCAGTTTTGAGAAATTATTTTACAATTTTTGATAACCAGATGACCAATACTTATCGTCGTTTTTCGGTGATTTCTTCAGTTTTCTGCACAAAAATGAAACTTGGCGGATGAAGAACTATCCCAGTTCTTTGTAAATTATCCCAATTTACACAATTATAGCTCACAAAGAACAAAAAAAACGATCACAAAGCGATGCTACCATGAAGTGAAAAGCTTTAATCTCAGACCTATCTGATGATTAAGTTTTCTTGGCCGAGGATGCGAATCAGTTTTTCGAACTAACTTTGAAGAAAACGAATTAACGAACAAAAATATATAACATGGAAAATAATTTGTTTTATTACACAAACTTCAACAACATAACAACAATATAAATTTATTCAACAAAATGAAGTATTGGACTTTAACTGAGATCGTGACTAAACGGAATAAAAAGCAAGAAAATAATATGAATAATCTCTTTCTAGTTTGTTTGATAAAAAGTGGGAAAAGAATGATTCAGTGTTACCGTGTTGTTAGGTGACGATGTGAGCGAGGTTGCATGACTACCACCACAACATCATGTAAGCAGATAGTAGCGTGTCGTCAAGTTGTCTCATCGGTAGTCGTCACATCGTCACTCGTCTCCGTAAAGAAATAAATCACAGATAAAAAATTTAAATTTATGCAGGAGAAGTTTTGTATATAAAAACCACGGAATAAACTAGTAGTTTTAGTTTTATTAAAAAGTTATAGAGCGCGTTCTCATCAGATCAAGAAAAATAGTTATGTTATAGCCAGTTATAGCTTTTGGCTTTGTCATAGCATTGCAGGATGGCGTAATCAAATTTCAAATTGCGTTTAGTCACGCATGTTTCTTTCGTTCTGTTGTTCGCCTTGAGTTTTTGAATACTAGAAAAGTTGAGGAAGCCGACAAGAAATTAATTACAATTACCGAAGTATTTCGATCATTTTTGTTAATTTTATATTAATTTCAATAATTTATCGCGTAGAATCATGTCCGGGGATGCCTCGTAAGTATCATCGCTTTGTTTCGAAGTATTTGTGCTGTTTTCATCTCTAATCAGTTGCCATGCCGCTATGTTAAATTTTGCGGCCATTATTTGTGTGAAGGCTGTATTATATCATTTATTGAAGACAAATTGCCAAGATAACTCATCAGATGCATCCAGTTTCGTTCGAATGAGTGTCCTTTATTGTTTGAAAATCCAGTGTATTTCACCATAAGCTCTTTTCTCTATGCTTTATCAGTCTTGCGTCGACCGCGCCGAAGTCATAGCTTGTCTAAATATTCCATGTTCCTTCATGTGATTTTAACATACGTCGAATAATGTTTTAGAAATTTATGTTTTCATTATTTATTAACCACTTCGTCAACTAATTGCATGAATTTGTTCTGTTTAGTGTTTCCCCTCCTCCAGTATTGTGGGCACAACGAAGCAGTGTCATCTATTTAACAATTTGCCTCGAAGATTGCCGTGATCCTGTCATACAGATTAATTCTTTGAGCGTTTACTTCAGAGGTGTTGGTGGGGTCGATCGTAAAACGTACGAAATTAATATCGATCTTCACAAAGAAATCAATCCAGAGGTAAGCCAATGAATAATTGTCGGCATTATGTGTTTGACATTATGTGTGTTTTTCACATTGTGGTGAAGAGTTTACGTTTGATATTGTACGTTCCCCCTCATCTTCAGTAACAAATGAGATTGTTGTGTGACCCCCTGTTCTTTGTCGTATTCTCAACCTCTACTTAACTTTGAAAACCATTTTGAGAATTTACGAAATTGTTGGATTTGATTAAGAAATGTAATTTATTAAACATCTTCCTGTTCTCAGTAGCAGTTGCAGTATTACAGAAGACTTGCAGAAATTAATTTTTTTTTTTTAATCTCGGATATTGTTTTATGGCTAATATTGAGAATGTAACTCGACTGTTCTCCAGATTTTTTTCGGAAGAATATTATTTCTGTCGCCACTGCAGATGAAATTGTGTTCTGTAAATTCTCCATGCTTGTTAGTCATTGTGACTGTCTTGTCAGAGTTTTCAAGAAACTATTCATTTGAGTACAACGGTAAAGTAGACAAGTGTGCTCACACGCCATTTCCCGATTATAATGGTTTATTTGTATTATTTTTTGTGTTGACGTTTTTTTCTTCACTTCAATCGAAAAAATTGTCAATTATCTTTTTTAAATTATTAAAATATATAACAACTCGATTATTTCGAAAAAATCGAAGTATATTACATCAAATTCTTTCTATTATTTTCTATGGAAATATATCATCCGCTAATATAAACCTTTTTACACGCAAAATAGCGTATAATTACAACTTTAACTTGAATTGAACGAATAAAAGTAACGTGGTGTTTCCATGCCATAATTAAAACCAAAAGTTCTCGTATATTTTGTTATTTTCCTGTGTAATGGGAATCGTTTATTCAGTTACCATTGTTTTCTTTTTCTGATTTGAAGTTTTTATTTTCTGAAACGGAATTATTACGTCGGTGAGATGAAATTTTTGTCAATTCGCTTCCACCATCCAGTAATGATTTTATGAGCTAATGATATAGTTCTTGATGTGGTTATGAAGTCTCATTCCATCATATAGAAATGTATTTAATTACCTTGAATTTTTTTGGGGAAAAACCGAATCATTTGACGTCTGAACGAAATTCAAGCTTGTAAAATTCTTAAATTGACCAGCTTTAGATGAATATTTTATCGAAAAACACTATTTTCTGTGATGTTCCTTAAGTTGATCTCTAAAATACGTTTGGTGATTACGAGAAAACGAAAACGATTCTCTTATCAGTTTCGTAGAAGCTACGATAAATACAAGAATGAAATCTTCAAGTTATCGTTTCATCAGTTTGAAATTATCCAAGTGTTAGCAATAATAACAAGAGACGTTAAGTTGATGTCGCACAATAAATTTTGTCGCATTTAGTTATTAACTATTGCAAAAAGTAAGTTTTTCTCAAATGATGACCCGGTTTATTCCAATTTTGTGCTTAATTCATGTTTGCAGTATTACGTGCGTTAGACAAGTCCGTAACCAATCATTCTCTCAGATTTTGATACAGTTATCTAGTTTTAATGAATATTTCAGTGTAGATAAGTTATTTGGTTATGAAACAGTATTGGTATTTTTCTCGTATTTTCTAACGGCCACTATTTTGTGCCATGCTTTCAAGAAAATATCAATTGCCAATTTAATTTTTATTCGATCCAGTATCTATTTCAATCATTCAGATTTTGGATATAGATACCTTCTCTGCTTGAACCGAGTAAAACAACGTGTTTTTTTCCTTCAATTATCTTATTTGAATACAATAGCCCGAACCAAGTTCGAATAAGTTCGTTAGTAATTCATTGCTTCTCTTTAACACCTCACCTTGAATCCTATTGTTTATGACCCGCTGAGTTATGTCGTGTTTTTTTGTTTGTTTTTTTTTCGATCTGTTCTCGGCAGCAATCAAAATACTACAAAACTGGCAGAACCATCGAATTTATTTTGAAGAAAAAAGAAGAAGGACCTTTCTGGCCGTACCTTACGAAATTAAAAGAGCGATATCATTGGTTGAAAGTCAATTTCAGCAAATGGAAAGAAGAAGATGACAGCGATTTGGAAGGCGAACCAGAAGACAATTTTGAAGAAGTAAGTGAAGGTATATGAGAGAGCCACCATTTATTGTTATTAATTTTACAAACTGAAATCTGCACTCAGTACAATTAACCACAATATACAGCTATACTGTCAAATGTAGACTTACATTTGTGTTTTCATGATTTTTTTTCGTTGTGCATTGTGCAATAACAGTCCACGTAAGTAAAAAAATTTTTGGTGAATGGATTCTGATGCCGCTTATTTTGTTTATTTAACTCAAAAATTTTGTGAGTGACTAGAAAAATTGAAAGAATAATCGATTCAAACGTATTCGAGCTTCAGAATCGGAGTTGGAATTCTAAGAAGTCGAAAGAAATTTATTTGTATTCGAAGACGATTTAAAACGAGTCGCAAATTTACTTGAAGTTTGTTTGTACTATAAATCAGAAGTCAGAACTACCTCAAAGTCCGAAAATGCCGGCGTTTAACAGAATAAACTCTATTCCACGCTCACTTGAATATTTCACCCTAAACCAGTTAGAGTCCATGTCGTGATAGGACTGGCTAACTGCTTATCAGATGATAAACGATGCACGAGTTGCTCCTGTTCACGTAAAAAAGGACGCTCATTACCTAATTTGTTGCATCTAATTATGCAGAACCTTATTTTTTTGGACTTCAGATACTTTGTTGAAGTACTAAGCTCGACAGAACTATTTCAACACGGATTTAGTGGACTCTGCCCAAATGGCAAAGTATGTTCTTTATTCCGAATTTTTAAATTTTCTGAAAAAGTTTTTAGGTTACATACATTACATGAATTACTCTTGGTATGTACAATAGTAAAGGAAAATTAATATGATTTATTTGAGAAATTGACTTTTTCTGACTTCATAGAGTTCTGATCCTACGTAGAGATGTATTGCAAAAAATCATAATCCTTGGTTTAATTTCTGCAGAATTTAAATTAAGTCAATTAGACATAATATGAACGTTCATTCAAGGATTGTAAAAATTTTGAATTCACTTTATACCGCGTAAAAAAATGGTACTATTTACGTAACGCCTACGTTGGTTTGCATTTATTTTATGTTAATTAAAAATTTTAACTAAGCTCAATACGTTCTGTTTTATTAAAAGCTTAGTTAATTTTTTTTTTTTTTTTTTTTTTTTTTTTCAATTTTTTCTAACCTTAAGTTGGTTTTAGTGAATTCTTGAGAGTTCGCTAGCATTGTAAATCTCAGTTTTATAGAAAAATTGGTTCTGACTAAATTGTGTTTGTAATTTGTTCCCACTGAATAGTGATATTTGGTAAGTGTGTTGCTGTTTGTCGCTACAGTGGTGCTCGAATACAGAATTGCTAAATTTTTTGTTACTTTTTAACTGAATCAGAATATGAAACAAAATTTCGTAAACCTAATCCTAATTGCAGACTCATAGGTATTTCCGCGTAATAATGAAGCTATTCTTGTAAAAACTGAATTTTTTAAGAGTTTTTATAAAAGAAATATCGCAGACGTTGCTTCATGTTCTAGTATTTTGGTTTCTCGTCATGCTTAGCCAATTCTTCTAACGTGATTACATTTTTGTGTTTAGATGATGCGATCAATGGGAGACTTAGGTACTGGAGAAAGACCAAATTTCGACCATGAAAGCGATTCGGACGACGATAAAGAAGATGAACTTCCACCATTGGAGTAATATTCCTTTAATTGTAAATTAAAATAAAAAATGAAGAAAATTTTTTTTTCCTCACAAACATTGTAAGATAGAGAGAGCTATCATCTTATTTCTTTCCGAATATTAAATATTTTAAAATTATTCAACGTGCTCGTTTATACTTTAATTAATTTCTTTTTTTTTAAATAATTATTATTCTTATTACTATTACTATTATAAATGTATTGCATTCTCCCCTCCCACCATTACATTCTTCAGTTTCTGCGGAATCGTGTTGTATGTATACGTTTTATAAAATATGTTCTGTAGATCACGTCTTTCAATAGAAATATTATTATTAGTCGACCATAAAATGTTTGAAGTATTCTTTTTAAATACAAACGCACCGTTGAATTAGAATATTAAAAACGCTACCGCGGATTAACTTGTCTCTATTTCAAATGTTTCTAGTAATCCTTACGCATGCATGTCCGAATGTTGTTCGTGTCCCTCACCAACGATGTATGAGTCGTCGCTTTTAACTCCCATTATCATCGTCTAATTGTCAAGTTTATCATAATCATCCAAATCCCCTCAAAAAAAAATATATATAAAAAAATAAATAAATTTATTGAGACCCGTTTATTGAATTTGCTGCGAGCTTTCATAAAAGTATAAAATTTTCGTTACATAATTATTATATTTTGTAAGTCATTTTTTCCCCTTTTATTTTAACGTGTATGTATATAACCTTTTTAAACGATATTGATTCGTTATTCTTCCTTAAAGGTATATATTATTTTCGTTATGCCGCATTGTCAGTTTTTATTTGTACTTTTTTTTCCCCTTTCTTTTTCGTCTGGATATCACACAACGAATAAGAATAAAGAAAAGCTTTTTTCACGCGGCGAAAATACCATCGAGAACTCTAATGTCTTGTAGAACTCTCGTGATCAAATCGTGTTCAATACTTTTAAACATATAGTGGAAGTTGATGAAAGACGAAAATGTCGATTTAGTCTGCGCTACCATCCTCAGTAGCGTATTTGTTATGCGTTGGGATTCGTAATTTTATATTTGAAGGGTGCTATTTATGTTGACGAATTTATTAATTTGATGTAGCAAATTCAGCTATAGTTTCAGTCTGAATCAGAACCGTGGGTCCAGTGATCATTTTTTTTTCTCCTTATTTTTGCCCCGAGGGATGTATTTGCCTTGCCCATTGTGTCATATTTTTCATAATTGTTTTGCGAATGAATACGTTAAAATATTACGACAACGAACATCTTTCGCGAAATTCAAAAAACCATTTCAAATGTAATTATTTTTACTATTTTTTTTTTTTTTTTTAAATACTAAGTGTTTTTTTTTGTCGGTATCTATCGTGTTTAATTGGAGTGTTTTGATAATTAGTACGATTTGTCTTTTTTACTTGTGCATGCATAAGCTTCTTTTTTTCTCTCGAATTATGGATCTTAGTTGGAATTTGTTCGTTGCACTGTCATGCGAAAAGGTTTTATTCGGTGGTATAAAAATTATATTTATATTTTCATTTTTTACGTTTTTTCTTTTTTGTTGATGTGTAGAAGAATTTTTGGGGTAAATAACATGTTGAGCTATTAGGTCAGCAGTTTTTGGCGTACTTGGTTCTGTTTTACGGATATTCGAATTTATTTCGTCTGATTGGAATATCGATAATATCTTTCTCGCACCTTCTATGAGTAACATTTCGTTGATTGAAGGTGTGGTGCTGTTTGGTGGGTAGGTACTTCATGCATGAACAGAGCGGCCTAAAGTTGACTCGAGTATTGATAGTGTGTCGAAGTATAGGCAAAAAATCAACCTGTCCTTATGTAATTTTTTCAACTTGATGTCATTAAATCCATGTTTTAAACGTAAATAACGCTTGTAATTGCATGATTCGTCTGTATTTTTCGTCAAAACATGTTTCAGCTTGTCAGTGTCAATTTTCGAGTTCGTGGTGCGAAATATCGATATTTTCCCTATTCACAATTTCACACCGATAATTGATAATATTCTAATCTCATTGTGATATCAAAATTTTTTGTGGTAAAACTAGATATGTAAAACTTCCGAAAAAACTGGTAAAAGGTACCGGGTATATTTTTTACCTCAGTAGTTTCGAACTATCTTTGTTCAAGTAGTCCTCGTTTATCTTATACAGTTAATGTTGGTGGATAACGGAGCTGTCGGAACAATAGTCAGGTAATTATTTTCGAAGGCGCAAACAGGCCGCCTCAGATAAACGTTGCAGAAGTTCATTTAAATTTGCTTGGCAAAATTTAAACAAACGCGTACTCTGTTTCTTGTCTAATGTGAAACTTGACCGTTTCCTCCCTCCACGGTGTCCACATGTTTCATGGTATTACAGGTGGTGGCTTACGTCTCTCTCTAGAGTATAGGCAAAATGAAAAATGTATAGAAACAGGCGTACCTCGTTTCGCGTTTAGTGTAGGGCTTGTAACCAAAATATTTTTGGAGTTATTGGTTATTGGTTGAAAAGTAATTTTTTGGGTAACTGTTATTGTTCTGCTTAACCAAAACAACTTTTCTGGTTATTGGTTGAGACAGAATTCACGGTGAAACAGATAAAAACAAATTTGTCCCTGGTCAAATTATCAATAATCGATAATTTTCTAGCAAATAATTGATAATTTTTGAAAAAAAACTCGATTGATATTATTGAAGAACCAATAAAAACGATTTTCTCTGCATGGTTATCATTCTGGTTAATGGTTTCAGAATTTTGTGGAAATTTGTTATAGGTTACATAAAGTATTTTTATTTTAGTTATTGATTCCCAAATTAATATTGTCAATTTGTTTAGGCTTTTAGCTGTTATTGTTCTAGTTATGGTTATAGATACAAACCCTAATTGGAAATACCAAATTCATTTAAAAGAAAAAAATGACCTCGGTTTAAAAAATTGGATTTTGTCAAAAAGTTTTTGTTACTAGCTAGTGCTACTGGGTGCTGCAAAATTGAGAACTTCGTTATTAAAAAATTTTCATGAGTCGTATTATGAAATAATGTAGAAAAGTATACTTTCTTTTTTTTCTTAATGAAATGAAGAATTGAATATTATAAAAAATAATGATTCGAATTTATGAGGTCTTCAGTATATTAAGTTAAAGGCAGTATGGAGCATGGGTCTTTCAAAATTAAATCAAATGATCGCGATTTTATATCATTAGATCATTTCAAAAAAATTATTAATTTTGGGATCTGGATCAACATTTTGTAAATGATTTAGATTCATAGATCAAATCATTTGTAATAATGTTAAATTATTTATTATTAAATTTTGAGTAAATGACTGAACTGAAAAGTCGACCAATAGGTACTAAAATTATTTTATAATTTTTTTTGCACTTTTAATACATCTACCAGCTCCCAAGAATTTTTTTGGGAGGAAGAAAGTTAGGAACTAAAAAAAATGGGAAACGATCTAATAAATTAAATCACTTTGGTAGATTGATCTGCAGATCAGGATGTGGATCACAATATTATCCGGATCTGGGGATTGTAATCTAGATCATCTCAATTGATCTGTTGCCCCATACTGGTCAAAGAAAATTAATTTTAACGATATTGGCAATATTTAAGTGATAGGTACGTATACAAGTACTGGTAGAAAATGCAGAATGAATTCAAAAAAAATTGTCTACATTGAATACAAGAATAATATTCTAACTTTGACTATTTGGCAGTGCGACTGGAGTGGGCTGCAATTCCGGAACTATAAGAACAAAAAAGGCGAAGTGATTTTTAAAAAACTTCACAAGAAAAAGTAGATTTTCTTTGTTTAAAAATCACCTCTATAACCCACTGTGGGGACTCATCGGTATGAGGTGTAGGGGCTCGGACCCCCGACGACAGTCGCCGCCCCATAGGGCAGGCAACTTATCGTCCTTGCGACGTTAAACCAACACACAATATTACGTTCGATCGTAATTATCGACGTATACGTACAAGATAATATACGAGTACGAATCGTGACGTCACCCATCAATCACTGTCACGATTCGTACACGAACCGGCCAGCCGCCACCTACGATAGTAGGGGATGATGCGACCTGGCCGTACTTAAACAACGTACGTATTTTATTACGTACGTGTGTTTGTGTGCACCAGCCAAAACGGGTATAAAAACTCACAGAACCGGCTCTAAAATCGCCAGTGTTCGGTTTGGTTTTGGCTTGCCTATACTTATGTATAAAGTGGCTGAACACGCTTAAATTCTGTAGAATTTCCTTCTGGTGAGAATATCTCTCGCGACAAGGTATTCCACAGTGGTGACCCCGACGTGATTTCGGCCACGTCGTGAGGAGTCTTAGGCGCTTCGGCGCTAATTCAACTTGGCGCAGTAGCGCTGGCGAGATTCTCGCTTGCTCGGCAAATTAAAAATATTTTTTTTACCAGACTAAGACACCTTTTGGTCGTCGAAGTAAGTGTCTGCTGAAGTGGGAATTTATACCCCTCTCCTTAAAATATACAAACAAGGAGAAACCAGACAGTAGACCTGGAGGAAGAAGGTTGGACTCATCCCCCAACTCCCCCGACTTCGACTCGACACTCTTTGAATTTGGCAAATATAGACGAAGGCCCTCAACACCCAGAACTAGTACGACTGGGAACTGCAATAAACAAAGAAGATCTAGCAGTTAAAACGTTGAGAAGTGGTCGGACTTTAAGCCAAAGTTCCGACCCGAAAACACCTGCCCTACAAACACAGGAGCCAGTGTTTTCGACCAGTAGGGAAGACAGAAGTACTGTGGAATACGCTTGTCAACAGAAAGACACAGCAATGGTTCCACCACCAACAGAAAACCCGCAACCATCACAGGGAGGTAGTAGTCAGCCGCAGCTGACACCCGAAGTCCTGGCTCAGATCCTGCAACTTTTGCAGATGCAACCAGGACAGAACCCAAATCTCTATAGACGAAGGATAGACATCCCGGAGTTTCTACCGAATGAGGTAGAATTGTGGTTGACTCTATTGGAAGGCAGGTTCAGAACAGAGAACATAACTCTGAACCAGCGGTATACACATATCTGTGGAGGCATGCCCCCACAGATAATCCGCCACATTCCGGACGTTATGGAATGCCCTTCGACAGAAGAGGATAAGTATGCCTGGTTCGTCAGAAAGATTAAAAAAGTATTCGGAAAAACAAAAAACGAAATAATAGACGATGTGATGGGTGGTATGAAGATGGGGGACGACAAACCCTCAATCTTCATGGCGAAGTTACGACAGAAGGCGGACAATATCGTAGCCCCTTCTGTCATAGGCAATCAATTCTGCAAGCAACTACCACAAAGTGTTGTGCAGTGCCTAGCCGCCGTTGGTTCCACGGTGATCAACACATCCGCGGATCTGGACTTCCTTGCGAAATCCGCAGACAATGCACTTGAATACACAAGGTCAAAGCCGGTGGTCAGCGCAGTATCTGCAGAGACTGGGGAACTCGCTCAACTTCGAGCACAAATAGCTCAGTTGACCGAAGAAGTAAAGAGGAACAAAAGCCAAAGCTCGACAAAATCCAATAGCAGCTGGCGACAAAGATCAAAAAGTAGAAGCAACAACAACAATAGCAGCAGAGGACGTCAGTCCCGGTCAAGAGACCGCAGATCTAGTTCCGGAAGCAGGGGTCAGAGTTCAACTCCCCCTAGAACATCATCTCCCAAAACCCAGTCTCGAAATTGGGATGATAAGAGTTGCTTTTTCCATAATAGATTTGGCGCTGAGGCCACCAAATGTAACAACAGGTGCAGATGGTGGGGCAAAACCTTTAACAAGGAAGCGTCAAACTAGAACGAGGGGCCATCTGTGCGGCCGAAGACCCCTCGGAAAAATACTCACGCCGCCTGTTCATCAAGGACAGGACAAACAGGAGACGTTACTTAATTGACTCGGGAGCAGACCTGAGCATATTGCCAGTAAATAAAACCCAAAAAGTACTCCCTCCGAAATACTATCTCCGTACTGTGAATGGTCAAAACCTTTCAGCATACGGACTTGAGACAAGCAAAGTAGACATCGGACTCAGCAAAAATATGACGTGGTCCTTCACGGTTGCAGACGTTCCAAACCCGATCCTGGGTGCAGATTTTCTTGCACACTATGGCCTGATCATCGACCTCAAACACGGTAAACTGATCAATAGTGAAAATAAAAGTGTGGAAGGCAAAACGCTAGCATACAGACTGGACACAAACATATCCAGCTGTACTAAAGTCGACGGACAACTCTTACGGATCCTGTCAGACTATCCTGGAGTCACACAACCCTCAATTCGCAGGCATCCTACGTACAAACACGACACGGTTCACTACATAGAAACCAAAGGACAGCCTTGCCATGCTAGAGCACGACGGTTATTACCCGACAAACTCAAAGCGGCACGAGAGTACTTCAATCGCATCGTTGAGGAGGGCGTATGTCGCCCCTCAAAAAGCTCATGGAGCTCTCCAATCCACATGACAAAGAAAGCAAGTGGAGAGTGGCGAATTGTCGGCGACTACAGGGCCTTAAAGCCATAACAGTTCCTGATCGCTACCCAGTCCCCAATATAATGGACTTCAACGCGAATATGAAGGGTAAAACGATGTTCACAAAAATAGACATCAACTGGGCATTCCACCAAATTCCTATGGCCAACCAGGACGTTCCAAAGACAGCGGTTATAACCCCCTTTGGATTATTCGAATACCTTCGAATGCCGTTTGGACTACGCAACTCAGCACAAACTTTCCAACGATTTATCAATGGACTGTTTAGGGAATTGCCGTTTGCATATGCATACCTGGATGATATCTGCATTTGCTCAGAAGGCGGTGAGCATCAGCACGAGGAGAATGTGAGAGCCGTGGTACAGCGTATACACGCAGCCGGACTCACTATCAACGTAGGCAAAAGCTTATATGCACAGACCGAAATTGACTTCCTCGGCTACAAAGTCTCGACCGAAGGCATTTCCCCCTTGAAGACCAAGGTAGAGCCAATATTGAACTTCCCGAAGCCCTCAAATGTCGCAGAACTTAGGCGTTTCTTGGGGATGGTGAATTTCTACAGACGTTGCATGAAGAATGCAGCAGCCGAACAAAGTAAGCTGTTTGCACTAATAAAGACAAGTAAAAAGAAAGATAAAACTCCACTCGAATGGAACGAAGAAGCCGAACAGGCCTTTGAAAATATCAAAGAAACACTGGCAAATGCAACTCTGTTGGCTCATCCAGACGAAAGTCTGCCGTTATGCGTAAGTACCGATGCATCAGACTTTGCTATTGGTGCAACATTGTACCAACTGGACACTAACAACATCAAATTACCGCTAGCTTTCTTCTCGAGGAAGCTCTCAAAAACAGAAAAGAATTACAGCACATACGATAGGGAATTGCTCGGAATTTTTGCTGCGTTGAAGCATTTCAGGCACCAGTTAGAGGGTAGATGTTTTTCTGTGTATACTGACCATAAACCCCTAACATATGCCTTCACACAAAAAGCAGAACCGGCATCTCCGAGAAGAGCACGACAGTTGGACTATATCGGCCAACTGACTACAGACATTCAGTATATAAGTGGAGAACTTAACACTCCAGCTGATGCCTTGAGTAGAATCGAAGCTATCTCGGTTCCTGTCCAATTGCCTTATGCTGAAATAGCTAAAGCACAGCTTAAGGATGCAGAATTGCAAGGGCTGTTATCGAACGATGATACTACCCTCAAATTGAGACAGCGAAAAATTCCCGGTACTGATGTTTTATTAACATGTGACATCAGTACAGGTAAGAATAGGCCATTTCTACCGGTAAAATATCGCAGGTTGGCTTTCAACAGTGTACATAATCTGTCACATGCTGGGCCAAAATGTAGTGCTAAACTAATCTCAGAAAGATTTGTATGGCCACGAATGAAGTCTGACTGCAACAAATGGGCTCGCAGTTGCCTGAACTGTCAAGAATCCAAAGTAGGAAGACACACTCGCTCGCCCCTCAAATCATTCAAGCAAACACAGCGGTTCAAAACGGTTCACATGGATCTGGTAGGCCCATTGCCACCATCCCAAGGACACAGATACCTGTTGACGATAATAGACAGGGCAACACGATGGCCAGAAGCAATCCCTCTTCACGAGATGTCAGCTCCAACAGTAGCTGCAAGGTTATACGATACCTGGATTGCGAGGTATGGCGTACCAGAAGTCATAGTCACAGACCAAGGTCGCCAATTCGAGAGCTCGCTCTTTAAAGAGCTAGCAAATAAGCTTGGTGTTCAACACAGTCATACCACAGCTTACCATCCTCAAGCCAACGGCAAAATAGAGAGATGGCATAGAGCTCTCAAAGCCTCCATCATGTCACATGATACAAAGAGATGGGTAGAAGTACTCCCTACCATCCTCTTAGGCCTTCGATCCGCCCTACAAACTGATACAGGTCACTCTGCAGCGCAATTAGCGTTCGGCGAAGAGCTACGCCTTCCAGGGGACTTCTTCACAAAATCGAAAGAAGTTAGCCCCGAAATAATGGTACAAAATATAAGAAATGATGCCAATAATTTCCTAAACCAGGCAGCTCGTCATGGCCAGCCCAAGATTTACGTCTCGAAACACTTGGCCAATACGTCACACGTATTTGTTAGAGACGAAAAAATGAGATCTGCGCTGGAGAAACCATACGCCGGTCCTTACAAAGTAGTATCACGAGATGAGAAAAACTTTGTGATACTCATCGCAGGCGAACCAAGAACAATTTCAATCGACAGATTGAAGCCTGCGTACTTGGTAAGTGACGATAAAAGAATTAGAAGGGTACAAAAGGAGAACCCCGAAAATACACAGACGAATTCCGAAACAAAAACGGAAGAATTCGTCGAAAAAAGTGAGAAAAACACCTCACTCAAAGAAAAACTCAAGAAAACAGTTAGATTTTCGGACAATGTGAGCACTAAAACATTTGATCCTGAGGCCCCCTTACAACCACGCAAAAGAGGTAGACCTCCAGGCACGAAAAAACGTAAAAACTCACATCCTTCTCGCGCATCCGAGAGGTTAATGCGACACAAATAAAATTTACTCCCGAAAAGTAATATCCGTAGTATAAATCGAAACCCACTAAAAACGAACGGGAAATATCGGAACTCCGTGAGAACAAATAAACTCCGGAGATAAGCAAACGAGGAATGCCAACAAAAAGAAGAAGACAGGAATAAACAAATCCACGTGCAATACGGAAACAAAACATTGCAACGTGCGAGTACCGTTAACCGCAAAGATAATCTCTACGACGTGACGTCACAAACGGAGATTCCTTTGTACTTAGAATTCGAAAAATAATATTCACTGAGTTTATTTCAGGCATAACTCTGCTTAAACCGATCAGATCTAAACCGGAAAACTTGTATACGGCCGAGAATTTTAAGCGCTATCCCCTCTACGTGCAGATAAGAAGATCCGAAAATAAAGAAAAATAACTGTAAAGGTAAATCGAAAAATGAGGTAAAAACAGCAGTTCTCGAACTTCTAAATTATCTAGTCGTCTCTTGAGCTTTATTTTTGGTGCCTTCTCCTACTAAACCCATTCTGATAATGTCACGAATACCTATCCCGTTGTCCGCCAGCTTCCACTTCGCTGGGAAATCTGCTGAGAAGTCAAAACCTCAGCAGACCCCAAAAACGAAAACGGAGCTGGATAGGATAGAGGAGGAGCTGTTGATGGACACAGCTCCTCCGGTTGCCGATGTACTGGCGGAGATGACCACTCCGTTGCCGCCAGTCATCTCTCCACCTCGATCTCCAGAGGAGACGACTCCGACTCCGGAACCCCCGAAGCCGGAGCCGAAACCCGAGGAGAAGAAGGAAGCAATGGGCTTCCTGTTCACGGCCGAGAGGGCCGCGAACGAGCGGGCAAGGATGGCTGCCTGGACATCGGGGAATACAAACTCCCCGATGCTCAGAAAGCCAGAGTTTAAACGTCCGCTGCCCCCTCACTCCCGTCATCACCCTTACGCCCACGCTAAACACGCGAAGTCGAGGCACAGGGGTGAGACTAGCCGGAGCAACTACCTGGCCCGAGCAAACGCCCGTAGAGAGTCATACGAGTGCGTTGGAGCCGCGGTGGGAAGTGCTCTGGCCAAATGGGAGGCCGACCAAAAACGGAAGTAGACCCGCACGTCCCCCAGGCCTTGCGCATTTTAGGTCGTTTTTGTGGCGCAAAAACTGGGGGGGAGTAGCTGTGGGGACTCATCGGTATGAGGTGTAGGGGCTCGGACCCCCGACGACAGTCGCCGCCCCATAGGGCAGGCAACTTATCGTCCTTGCGACGTTAAACCAACACACAATATTACGTTCGATCGTAATTATCGACGTATACGTACAAGATAATATACGAGTACGAATCGTGACGTCACCCATCAATCACTGTCACGATTCGTACACGAACCGGCCAGCCGCCACCTACGATAGTAGGGGATGATGCGACCTGGCCGTACTTAAACAACGTACGTATTTTATTACGTACGTGTGTTTGTGTGCACCAGCCAAAACGGGTATAAAAACTCACAGAACCGGCTCTAAAATCGCCAGTGTTCGGTTTGGTTTTGGCTTGCCTATACTTATGTATAAAGTGGCTGAACACGCTTAAATTCTGTAGAATTTCCTTCTGGTGAGAATATCTCTCGCGACAAGGTATTCCACACCCACATTCTTCTAGTAAAGTAATATATAAATACTTTTTGCAAAACGTTAACAATATCACTCAAATACAAGGCATGCGATAAAATATACTGATCGAGTGTCATATATTCATAATATTTTGAGAATAAATTTTTAATTTTTTTGTCTAAAATAATTTTTTTTTTTAATGAAAAATTATTCCATGTTTTTAGGAAATAATTCGATAGGTCTCTTTCTTGTAGTGACAAGATTGGTAAACTATATATAAAAAAAAAAAATTTGTGAAAAAAAATCTTCAACATAGCAAAATGATAATTTAGTGTCCGTAATTAAATCTAGTGTACAGAAGGAGTTAAGGGGTGCATGACAATTGACCTTTTGCTAAGATTGGGTTGTTTTTAGATTAAAACTAATTTTTTTCTCGATGAAGCTTAGAAAATTAATTTTTTTGGACCATTACAGATGGGTAAAAGAGGGAAAATTACACTGAATTGCTAATAACCTAATCTACCGAGTGTGACACACATGTGACTGGGAGAAATAACGCATTTTATGACATTAATGTGACACAGTTCTATTATTATCAAAAACAAGATGATACTTGTGTAACTTTATTATGACTGTATTGTGGTATGGCAAATGGGGTGACCTCGTGTCAACTGTAACCAAAACAATAAGACATACACAAAATTACACTAAAACTTACCAAATGTAACACATACAACCCAGACGATGTAACTTACCGGAGTCCAATTTCGTACAAATAATGCATTATGTGGATAGCCAGCCATGATTTGGATTGTATCACCAAAACCTCCGTATTTTGCAAATATATTCTGAATTTTAATTTAGGACTGGAAAAAGACTATCTACCAGAATGATTTACCTCATCATTGGAAACACACTTTCAATCAAATCATGTCTCTCACCCCAAAATATACCCTCATTACCTCTTAGCAAGTGAACATGATAATAAATAAGAAGTTCATGTTCGTATCAAAATCCAGCGTATAATGAAATAAAAATATATACATAACAAAATAATATTAACATACCATAATACGCCGCTGAATACAATTTACAAACATAAAAACTTCTTCACCGGACATCAAATAGAAACATAGACATCGTGATAATTCATAACATAGGAACATATTCTGAGTACAGTTATAACGAGAGTAGTTTTGTCTATATTTGGATGAGACAAAGAAGACCTCAACTCAATCAAATGTAGGGGAAATTATCCGGCTAATAAATTTTGTCCACTTTCTTATTGAGATAAGAAATTTCCTAATGTCGACGATCACCAGCTAATGTCCGAATAAGGTCATTTTTTTTGGTCTTTCACCAACTTTGTACTTTCACCGTAACCGTATATCTGTATAAATTTTTTTTTTTATTTCCAAATTATAATAAGGGAAGAAGTTTTCTTTGAAAAAATAAGAAATTTCTTAATAATTCTGTGAACTTGAGGAAAAATCTTCGATTAAATTTCTGTTAAAGATGGGCAACCTGATCAACTTTGCTGTATGGTGGTTTTCAGACTTTTTTTTATAAAAGTCAGAAATTGAACACTTTTTCTTCCCAAAAATTCGATCATTAAATTCAACTTCTGTCAGTTGGCTCAGTTGACCACACTTCATGTTCATTATAAAAATTCATTGGAAGTCAGGTAAAATAAGTATCAACTGGAAATTTGTTCTATCTACTCCAGCTACCTACCCAGTATGTTTTTTTTTCTTTCTACTCCCCTAAAGACCAGATCATGTTTTAGGTCTTTGCCACCCTCAGCAACAATATTTTAACCACCCCACTTTATTTCTCATTCTCTTCTCCCAACCCATTCCCATCTTCCCCTCTCATCGGCCTTCAGTAATTTTCTGACACTATTAATTTTTTTTTTTCGGCCCTGTTTCGAAAATTTTCTAACATATCACTCAAAATTACTACTGTAACGAGAATATTGGTTACAAAATAATTAAATACTCGTAAATGTTAAAAGGTTGTATTAAACAAGATATAAAACAGTGAAATATTAAATAGTAAGTTACGTAGGAATAATAAGTTTAATAAAAAGAGAAGGTAAAATGTACATGGTTACATGAGTTTTTATAGTTAGAAGTTTTGGGAGGAGAATATGGCGATTTCTTGGAGAGTGGAAATGGTAGTGATATGATTGGAGAGTTATGACAATACAAGTTTAGATATTGTCCAATAGGAGTTTAAGGAAATGACATAAATGGTGATTTTGGGTATTTGCAATATCTGCAGAATGGTTTCATAGAAAAGAGTTGTTATGAAAAGTGTATTTATGTTTGTTTATAAACATTGAAAGTAGAATAAATGAGTCAGTAAAGGCAAGTAAAGACTTGTTTACATGACGTCAATATAATGAGAATTGTTTTAGGTGATTGATATATATGTGAAATATATATATAAGAAAGAGATATTATGAATGATATGAAATTATCATTACATAATAATGCTGGGGTATTTTGAAATTCATTGTTTTAGATAAAACATGAATTTGAATGAAATGAAGGTAAAGTGGAAGGATATGGGAATACGGAACATAGTTAATATACAAATATATAAAATTCATAAAATACATAATATTCATTAAATTTCCAAGTTTTAGAAATAACAAGTTTGTATCGATGTATAAATGTTTTTCATAATATAAATATTCATTGACAATATATATAAATTTAACATTATTCTTTTTCTTCATTTGATTACAATTTCTTCATTTGATTACAATTTCTTCATCTAAGCTTTGAGCTATTGTTTTTATAGGGCTTGTTAATTCATTTAGTAACTGAGTTACATGTTGACTTTGTATTGGTTGCTTAATATAATTGAAAAATAGATATGATAAAATTATTATAATAATAGTATTTAAACTTAACCATATTAATACAAATAGTTGGATTAAAGTTAAAGAACTGTTCTCATTGAATTTATGATATTTTATTTCTAAATTATCGAGTTTATGTTGGAGTTTGTTGGTTGGGGTTATAGGTGAGAAGTGTGGAACATACATGGTCCAGTTGGGGTTATAAGCATTGATGCTTGGTAATGCTATAGTATTTCTAATGTTGGAATCTACGATTACGTCGTATTTTGTCCATAATAAAGGAATATGATGTTCAATGGTTACATCATTAGACATCTCCAGGGTGCAAGGAAATCCTGGAGGGATGATAACCTCTGAATATCCGTTGGTGTCTTTATTTAAACTTTGATGTGACAGGGTACTGTCAATAGGATGGTTCCTGGAAGATTATTGTCGATATTTATATTAACTTCATTTGAAACTATATCATGCGTAGAAAGTGAGTTGTGATTAGTGATGGCAAATTTATTTTGGGAAAATTGGTGGACTAAGATTTTCCTATTATTGGTTTCGCATCTGAAAATACATGATTTTATAAGTTCTTCATAGGGTTTTTTAAGGAATAAGGTTTTAGCACATGAAGAAACTTTATCTGAACCTCTGTTATCTGGGAGATAGCATAGGGGTTTTTCTGGGTTACAGTAATGTAAATCTGTTCCTGAAATATATCGTACTGAATTATCTTCTGAGTTATGGATAATAATAGAAGGTTCTTGATCCCATGAGCATAGATTGTCATCGTGAGATCTGAAGGTTAGGGGAATGAATTTATATGCTGAAAAAATAGCATTAAGTTGTTTGACGGGAACTTTAAGTTCAATTTCTAGATTATCATTGTGAACATGACAATTGATAAGATCTAGATGATAATAGTTGAGATAATCGTGTTTGGGAATGGTAAGTTCCATGTTGTTTTTCAACAAAAGGGGTTTGAGTTTACGTAGATCTTCTTGAAGTGTATCAATTGATACAATTGAGGATGGTAAGTTGTGATCTTTACATGCATTAAGCACGTAGCTTATCTTCATGGAATGTTGAAGGTAAGAATTATAGTACATTCGTACTGAATTTTCGTAATTGGTAACTTCACCAATAATATAATTTTCTTCGTTGATCTGACAGAGTATTTTCTAGATATTTCTTTGCATAAAAGAAATTGTCGTAAAAATATTGAAAGTTTTCTGTGAAGGATTTTAAATTTTCGGTGATGTTAAGTAGGGTTGAATGATCTTCTAATACTGCTGATTTGAGAATATCATATTGGGATTTGAGGGAATGTTCGTTGTCTAAGAGTGATTGTCCATCTCTGTAGGTTAATACTCTACAGCATATGGAGAGAAGATCTCTGAAAATGTCTCTGACTTTTGTCACGACAGTTTCTCTTTTACTGCGTAAATGGTTTGGTTTGGGGTAAAAATCTTGTATCAGTGCGAGATTTGATTCGATGAGAGATTCGAATAAGATACTATATCTTTTTGAGATTCTGTGTAGACGGCATTTTAATTGGTCCCAATTGCATTTGTCTTTGTATTTTGTATAAACATGTGTTCGTATGAACTCTGCTGAATCCGTTAGGTTCAATTGTACCATATATAGAATTGGTATGGTTTGCTGATATATGCGAATATGATTGTGTTCTTCGAAATAGGCTCCTGTTGAAGTGGTAATAGACGTTTTAACGGGTCTATTTGCTTTTATGCTGATTGATAGTTGAATTGATAGAAGAGTCAAAAGTATCGAAAAGAAACGGTATCTGCATCATACAAAAATTGCAAGATGTGAACGGTTTGCAGAAATTAAAGTACCGTAATTAAATTATAGGAATTATGTTTGATGGTCTATACCAAAATTTGAAAAAGTCACGTATTGCTGAGTTAGGGTGATGTCACTAATTTGATCGTGTGTGATCTAATTGTGAAAAGGGAAATATCGTATGGATATTTAATGATATGGAATTGAACTAATAATTCAGTTCGTCTTCAGCTTTTGTTTCGTGTCTTAGTCGAAATAATTATTCGTGATTTTTGTGTGCTTTATTGTTGTTTTTTGTTCATGTTCGAAAATTTAACGAATACTATTTTCGTGTTTTTTCGCGAGAGAAAATATATTCCCAAAATCTTCGAATCTTTAGAAAAAAAATAATTTTTATTTTTTGCAATTTTTATTTTCTCGTGTTGCAATTGGAAAATTTTTGATAAAATTTATTTTTTTGTTTTCAATTTTTGTGCATAATTCGCTTTTTGTTTATGAAACCTGTTGGGTTTTGTAAGTCTGAAATACAGTTTACAGACGTGGTAAGTCGTTACGATCATATTCAAAAAATGGAGTCAATCCAAAAGGGGTTAAAGAAATTGCGTTTGGACTCGAGAGGAAAAATGCTATCTAAAACTGAATGTAGATATCCTGAAAAATCATTCGACGAAAAGGTTCAATACCTTGTCAAGATAAGGGGTGCTAGAAGTGTTTTGGAGAGTCAAATTTTTCTGAGAGGTGGTGTTGCACTTGCTGATGAGACTGTTACGTTTTTGATGTAACACTCGATCTGATATCAGCGTGGATAGGGTGTCGTTGCTATCGCCAAGCCTTGTCTGTAATACACAGACAGGTTTGGACAATGGTGAATTACGTCACTCATACGAACCAACCTTCATGGCAAGAGAGCCAAAAGATGAGGTGGGGTCATACTGATCATGTGAACTTTTGTTCAGTCAGATGGATGCATCTCTGCGATCTTACGGTGTGCGATGAGGCTGTGGTGTTTGTCTGTGGTTTGTTGTCGTCACTTGCTCCATACATTCCTAATGGTGTAGAGCTGAAAATTGGTGGCTCTTTTGCTTTGTCCAAAGCAGAGGAGCTAACTCCTGAGTGTGCTGTTCCTCTGTCATTTTTGACAGGGATGTTAGCTTTGTTGCTGATGATACAGCATGAGACTAACGAAATTGTGGAGTGTCGGTTCGTACATCTGCGAAATGTGGATGTTATTCACATGACTCGAGATGGGAATCTCCATCGGTTATGTGAAAACATTAGGGAGAAATGGGGATCTACAGTGGAGATAACACCTGCTTCCAACTTCGTAATATTCAAACGAATATTGCAACTGAGTTATATGATTGGTCTTGCCAAAATACGTGAGCGGGTAGTTATACCACATGTGGATACCCAATATCCTTATGTGTTCACAGGGGCTACACAATTGAAAGAGGAGTTAAATGCTCTATGCTACAGGGATGTAGACTATGTTCCTATCACTAGATGTGAGAAGGATGATAAGTCTATTCAGGTGGATGTCTCAAATATGAAGAAGGATCCTAGCGACAAAATACTTTCGGCTAGTCCGAAGGCATTGTTAGCAAATGGAATTCTTCTTCTGTGAGGGACAATCCTTGAGTTGACTTAACTCGCGTTGATAGGCTGAATACGTGTGGTGGGGCTATGCGTACTGAACAACATTCGACAAATGCCAGCATCGTTAAGGTTGTTGCTAGCACAAACAAGTCCTTGAATCACGCCACAACTCCTGAAATGTATCCGACTTCTGACACTGAAGAAACTAGCAGGGAGAAAGATGAGGAGTTTGCTAGATGGGTCAAAAAATTAAGAAAGCGAATCCATGATGATAAAACAAGGGGAGTTTCTCCTGGGAATGTTCTAACGAGGAGGGCTACTCCGGTGCCTATTCCGTCTCTGCCTTATGTGTTTTCTGGAAGAGATCGGGATGCTTCGAGAGAAGACTCTGAGCATCGTAGCAGAATATTTATTCCTATACGTCCGTCGAAGTCTGCAATGGCCAGACGTGGAGGTTGTCGTCCATACAAGAATGTTTGAATTTCAAACTTCAGTGAGAACAGTTGGTGAGTAAAATTATTAATTATTAACTAACATCTTAGAATATAATTTTTTTCTTATTCACAATTTGATAAATTTCATTTTCTTCATTTTATTTGACATATGTGCGCACTTTTTATTAACATTTAATTTTCATAATTCTTCATATATAATTTTTATATGCCCTTTTTTCTTAAATTTAATTGATGTTCCTTTCGTATTTGTTTCCCTTGGTTTGAGATAGTTGGATGTTGATGGTTAAAGATATGTTCTGCGTGATTGGAGTTTTTTTTTTTTTTTTGAATTTGCATATTCTTGATGTGTTGTATTAGGATTGGAAGGATAATTTATGTTTTTACAAGGTAAAATATTTTGGAGTGAGTATAATGATAATATGTATAGAAATATGTACGTGGATAAAATATGTATATGTACATGGGTAAAATATGGATAAAATATATACAGGGGTTAAGGTATATATATATGGATAACATAAAAGTAAAGATTTTTTAGCCTATGGGGTTTTTTCTAGGTCTACCTGGTTTACGTTTCATGGCATTTTCTATATCAGATTTTGCATCTTCGTTATTTTCTTCTTCTGATACATCTTCTAATGTAGGTTTTTCGTAAGATTTTTTATCTTTGAGAATTTTAATATCTTCAAGTTTGGAATGTATTTTAATTTCTGGAGGGATAATATCTTCGTTGGTATTGTCTTGTCTTTGGTAGTAGGGAGTTAATCTTCTGACATGAAGATTTTTTTCTGTCGGTGGTAGGTTTTTGTTCGTATACTGTATTGTATAGTTAAGATCTGAGTTTTTCTTCACTATCCTGAATGGTCCTTTGAACTTGAATTTGTTCTTCGCAACGTTTTTACTTTGTTGAATTTTGGGACAGTAGTGCTCTGTTGTGGGTAAGTAATAGCTGGGATGTTATTCTGTGGGTTTTGAATAACATTCTGGTTTTGTGTAGTACCTTGAGTATTCTGGGTTGGTACGTACATCATAGGAATTTGGTTGTTATAATTTGATATTAGGGATAATTATTATAATTTATTACGATAATATCCTCTTTGAAATCTATTGTTTTGATTTCTAAAATTATTTCCTCTGTAATTTTGATTTGGAAAATTTTGATTTTGGTTTGGTGGTTGGGAGGGATAATTATTATTATAATTATTATAATTATTTCCATTATAATATCCTCTTCCTCTGTTTCTTCCTCTGAGTTTCATTGGAAATTATTTCCTTGATTATTAAATTTTTGTGATGGATTAAAATTATTGGAATTATTTTTTTGAGTCATAATTGCTGCTGTTAGTTTCTTGATTTCGGCAATTATGTTAGGTTTTTCTTTTTCTTCGGATTTTTCTTCCTCTTCTTCATTGTCTTCATCATCATCTTTCTTCTTTACTGCATTAATTTGTTTTTTTAAAGATGTTTTTATTTTTTGTAATTCATTATTTGCTTCTTCCATCGCTATTCTGTAGGTTTCTAATTGTTTTTTTTACTTTTTCTAATTCTGAAGCGAAAATAGGCTCTATAGGTATTCTTGTTTTATCCTTACAATATAGATAATCATTGAAAGCTATGTGTAATGCTTGTAGGGTTTTAGGTTTTGCTTTGACTATGTGTTCTCTTTCTTTTTCTCCTATAGATCTGTAGATGTGATCTATAATTCTTTCTTCTGTGATGTCTAGTTCTATTTCTTTTAGGGTATTAGACACAAATATTACAAAATCTACAAAATCATCGTCTCCTCTATATAGACGTTTACATAACCTTTCTCTTAATTGAGGTTTTGTTTTTCTAAAAATTTCTTCTAATAAACATTGAATGTAGAACAAATGAGTCAGTAAAGGCAAGTAAAGACTTGTTTACATGACGTCAATATAATGAGAATTGTTTTAGGTGATTGATATATATGTGAAATATATATATAAGAGAGAGATATTATGAATGATACGAAATTATCATTACAACTACTAAACCTAATCATTTCTCTATTTATTTGTTAATATTTCATCTCATTGTATGTTGGAATGTGTAAGAATAAATTGAAATAAATTAAGTTTTCATCGTTGAGAAACCTTATCAAATTTTTACTTTTCATTACCTTTTTTTTTGGTACGGGGAAATCTGACCCCATTTTTCCTCATAAGGAAAACACTGAGTGGGCTCCTACTTTTTATACACGCTTTCGTTT